>JASXSY010000175.1:0-192350 GCA_034509805.1 Sipha maydis
ATTTTGTAGCTATATAAATAATGTTAACTTAGGAAAATTTAAAATACTATTAATTTCTATTACTTAAATATAAGTAAATTACCAATTATATTAATTTACATTTTGAAAGCCTTTTCGTATAAGATGGGTACTAGTGTTAAGTACATAAATTGTACTATTTTATATAAAATTGATTAATTTACATAAATAAATTATTCCTAAAATTAATTAAAATTTTTTTGGTTGCAAAATGTTCAATTGCATAATAGTAAATATAAATACATTTAGGAGTTAAGTAATAAAATTATGACTTGTTTTTTTCATCTAGTGCGATCAATAATGTGTCAAACTTTTTATTCAACAATTCAATATTATTCCCAAACTCATTCAATTGAAGGGCTATTTTATTAAGCTTATCATCAACTTTCTTTTCTAATTCTTTAACAGAATTTAACAATATTTGGTCATTAGTAAATTGAACTGAATGTTTAAATTTACTTACGTCATCAAGAATAGAAGCTACAAACCCAATACTATCAAATTTTGGATCTTTTAAAGTTAAATGAGATAACAATTTTGTAGCATTAGGGGATAATGATTCAGGTTTCAATAAATTTTGAACATTCTCCATATTAATAGGGCCCAAAGAGGGGTTAGAATGTTTTTTTGCTTCAGTTATATAAATTAGCATACCATAAATCCATACAAAATTGGAATTGTTTAGTTGTTCAAATTTTAAACTGCATTCTGTACCACTAATGACTATCGAATGAGAGTTCATTGGAAAATCCTTGAAATCTTTGCTAGAAAATGCGATATGTGTAGATACATATTCTCCAGTTTTACCAAACTGTTCAATAATTTTTGCCTGAAATATTTAAACAATTATTATTTATTTTATAAAGAATTATGTTAATACTCTTACCTCTGAGCATACAAAAACTTTATTGATAAAATATTCTGAATCACAACTAATGTTTACAATTAGATCGTTTAAATTTTCTGGCTTTGTAAAATTCACACAATAGCAATTTGCTGTTTCAATCAATTTTATTATATCACTAAAATAATAATAATTGTAATTATATCATGAAATGTTATAAATCAATCTACAAAAGAATATTACAATTCAGGTGTTTCGTCTTCAGGTGGTAAGAGACGCACTACCACACAATCATCCATGTCCATTTCATTGATGTTAGATTGCCAGTCACACTTAACTTTTACAAATTTTTTACAATCTACTTGTTCATTCATAGTAAATTAATGCTGTTGAAAACCTGTATTCAAAATTAGAAAAATTTGTCAAAGAATTAAAAAACTTGTGTCACCATCAACCGCCCAAAATGAAACTACATTGATTTTGAGTAATAGCTATGGTTAAGATTAAGAATTTGTTCTTAACTATTCGTATTTAACTATTTTAACACCGTTTTACTATTTTTGTAAAATACAATATGAAATATAGATAAACAAGGTTTTATCATATCAATAGAACATAACCAAACAGTTAGCCGGTAAATTTTTTTTTAATGTGTAGTGGTTCTCAATATTTAAATCATTGACCATGATAAAATTCATCTATATTCCGTGTGTTCCTAAACTCATCAGATTAGTCAGCCGCTGGATTTGACCGTTCCTAATTTCAGCTGATGGCCAATCCGTTGGAGGGGAGGTAATTAAGCCGATTGACTTATTAGCAATCGGCTATTTTACGGATGGACTGAAATAAAACCCGATGGATTTGATAACTATTCTTCGCGCCAAAACTAGCGTCATTGAATTTGTCATTTATCATAAGTTCATAAGTTTTTCGAGTTTTGTCGTAATCGACGTAATCTGAAGGATCAAACTTGAAATCATCAAAATGGATGATATTCAATTGAACTTAATACATGATGAAAATGTTTACATGAAACACTTTGATATAAACACCATGTGTTTAATGTTTGACATTTAAAGTCAATGTCATCATATAAACTTGTAATCATTAAATTTCTTATACGCACTTTTGATGATGTTTTTAAATATAACTGAACTAGCAATTTTTTTTTGGAATCCAAAGATTTATTTAAACACTTAAGGTGGTTAAAACCAAATAACAAAATAAATTTTGATAAAGTATTATCCATTTTTTTATAATTTAAATAACTGTTTTAACTTTAAAATTAAAAAAAAATTATGCAAAATCGATAATCTTGCTTGAATATTATTATTGATAATTGATATTATGATAACAATATAGCGGTCGGTGGCGGCCAAATGTATTAACCAACTTGTTCCAAAGCAATGCCCCAAAAAGGTGTTCCTAAACTCTAATCAATCCGCTGTATTATGTGATGAAATTAGGAACACACAGATTGAATTTAACTCTGAAAAAACTTATTTGTTAGAATTAGTAAATTTTGAATCACTATAAGACAGTTATACGTGCATTGTTATAAAGTTTGTGATTTTAGAATCGGAATAACAAACAATTCAGTTTTACATTCTGTTTGCCGATTGATCAATAATGCAATTAAAAAAAAAAAAAGAATTAAAAACGTGGTTAGCACGGTAAAATTTATTTATATTTTATTGTGACATGAACTATTTTGTGATTTATGACAATGATTAACTATTTTAAAGTTCTCGAAAAAGTTTTTAGATTTTATTATTTGGTAACACTTGACTTTTTGGTTATCAGTGTATATCAATACTGACGTCCGTGGTCGTCCTTATTGAATTTTGACATCGCATACCCAACTACACAAGGTTAACATTTTCATACTTCACCTTAAGCGATTTGTAAATTAAAATCAAAATTTTGAGGTTTTCTAATATTTTACATCAAATTATGGCCAAGTACAGGGTTGTGATGGTCAGACATGGCGAAAGCGAGTGGAATCAAAAAAACTTATTTTGTGGGTGGTATGATGCTTCATTGAGTTGCAAAGGTTTGTAATTTTTAATTCTTTTTATAGAGATTCAAATAATATAAATTGTTGTTTGTTACGATACGTTTTGATACTCACAATTAATTTTAGAATAATTGTTGTGTAAATTATTTATTTACCAGGTGAAGAAGAAGCAGTAAGTGCAGGTAAAGCTTTGAAACAAGGCAATTATAAATTCGATGTGGCTCATACATCTGTATTAAAAAGGGCACAAAACACTTTGGGTGCAATATTGAAAGAACTTGGCCAAGAAGACATTCCAATATCAAAAACTTGGCGTTTGAATGAAAGACATTATGGTGGTCTTACTGGGCTTAATAAAGCTGAGACTGCAGCTAAATATGGTGAAGAACAGGTAATATTCATACACATAATATTATATTTTGTTTTAACCCTTGAGTTCATATATTAATATATCTAATATGTTCCAGGTACAAATATGGAGACGTAGTTTTGACACTCCACCACCTCCAATGAATAAAGAGCATGCTTACTATGATCAAATTGTAAATGATTGTCGCTACAAAGATGAGCCTTCCAAGGATGAGTTTCCAATGTTTGAATCTTTAAAGTTAACAATTGAAAGGACATTGCCTTACTGGAATGATGTAATCATTCCTCAATTAAAAGAAGGAAAACAAATTTTGATAGCTGCACATGGAAACAGTCTTAGAGGCATAGTTAAACATTTAGATGGTAAGTATTAACATTTTTATTGAGTTTGTAGTAACTTTAAAATACTAATTATTGATATATGAAATGTATTTTAATTATTTATTCTAAATACATTTCAATTTAGATTACAAGTACTTACAATCTCTTAAAATGTAAATAAATCTTTTGACATAGGTTTAGAAAAATAATAATAGATCAACATTTTTTTAAAACTATTTTTAGTTCTAGCTTTACTCAAAATTAACTATTTGCTATAAAAAATAAATGTATACTAAAATATGTCAAAATATTACTAACTGAAAGGAATTTACTTTAATAAATATTTATTATTATAATTATATTATTAAATATTTAATTTATGTTAATAAATTCCCCCTATAATAAATAAAAAGTACTTTGAACTAATTTTGTAAATTTTCATTTTCCAGATTTGTCAGAAGAACAAATTATGAGCCTCAACTTACCAACTGGTATACCATTTGAATATGAATTGGATGAAAACTTTAAACCAGTTGTCTCAATGAAGTTTTTGGGTGATGAGGAAACAGTTAAAAAGGCAATTGCAGCTGTTGCAGCTCAAGGCAAAGCAAAATGATCCAGAAAATGAACAAAAATATCTTTATTAGAAATGATTTACTACTAATTATCAGCAAATTTTAAAATGTATCGTTTACAATTTTATGTTAAATTATTTATACATTTTAGAATAGATAAATAAATCCTTCACTAGTTTGAACTATACATGTTTACTGAGTAGAATTTCTTGAATATTATAAATTTGAATTTGTTATGGATTTGAATTTGACTAGTTAAAATTAAGATTTTAATAACTATATTTGTCTCTTGAGCATTTTGTGAAATGTTTGATTTATTTATTTATAACTCATAAAATTGACAATTATACTCAAATAAGTATTTATTTTGAGGTAATTTACTACTTTTTACCTATAGTGGTGTTGTAACACTAAAAAAGTTGAACATCAATGCCTTTAATCTTTAGAATATGATTACAGTGAAACCTCTATATAGTGGACAGCCACGGGGAATTAAAAATTGTCCACTATAGAGAGTTGTCCACTATTGAGAAAACCTATTACGCATACATTTTTGCCGGGGAATTTAGAAGTGTCCACTATTGGGAAGGGTCCACTATTGAGAGGTGTCCATTAATAGAGGTTTCACTGTAATTAGTTTTCTTACTTTTATTATCTTTTATTGTTATACCTATTAGGAATAGATCATATCAGCCTTTTTTTAATGATCGATAAAATGAAACTGTAACAGCCATTCATATAATGCATTTCTTTGGTCAACAAAAACTGAACATCCAAATAGATTTGATTAAAAATCAAGCAAATCTTTCTTAATTTGAAACATATTTTTTGCAAACGATGCATGTGGTATCGGAAAAGGCCAATGAAACTATTATATAAGTGTTTCGTCACTTGTTGCCACGCTCCGTAAATCGAAAATATCCCTCGACTTGCTATGAAAAACCATCTCAATTAGGTAACAGGGACAATAAAAATGTAAATATGTGAAAATTAAAATTAAAAATTTGACTAGGTAACTCACATACTTGGACTATTTAAACAAAATTGGGTACCAAATCTTCTACTTAGCGATTTTTTTGTGTCGATACCACATGCATATTTTGCAAAAACTCTATAACTAAGCCAGCTAGCACAATTTTGACTTCACTAAAAACTTTTTCATCTAAAACTGTACATAGTAAAAAAAAAAAATATATATAAAAAAAAACTGATTTTCACCTAATTTGAAAAAGGAATTTGGATGAATTTTGAAAATCCAATTTTTCAATGTTTATATGTAAAAACTTCAAAAGTATGTTAGGCAAGTTTTGACTTAACCAATTTATTATACGTTAAAAATCATACATTTTTAAAAAAAACATTCTAAAATATTAAATTCTAAGTATTTTTTTTTTTAAAAAAAAAATGTATGTTAGGAAAAAAATGAAGTTTTTGAAGTTTTTCATCAATAACTTCAAAATGAAGCTTGTTCGGGCTTCTTTTTTATACATACTTATAAAATACCCTAAAATATGCATTTTGAAGAAAAAAATCGTTAGGTTGCTAAACTAGAATTATGTCCTATATTTCATATACATGGATATTAATGGACTTCTGCAATAAGTTTTTTGGTGAAATACATTTTTATACAATGGTTATAAATTTTTCAACTGAAAAAAAAAAAAACAAACTTACGGTGTCCAAAAAACGCTGTATAGTCGACTCTGTACAAATTAATGTTAAGTTGGATTGGTCGGAAACGTTCCTAATGTCGGCGTCTCCAAACCGTAACACGATGCGTTATGCTTAGTTTAGTCTGGTCACGATAACGCGCTTAGTATGTATATGTAATATTATATGTTACGTTTAAATTACCGATCAGTAATGTTTTATCGGATACTGAAATAATGCTAGTCTGATCATGTAACGTAGCAAATTTAACTTATAAAGTATGCTTCACGAAAACATGCGGATGACCGCAGCGCGCCGTGTGTCGGTTTTTCTGTAAACCAATGGGCCTCAATATTTGATCACAGGTATGCGCCACTGGCGTGACGGGTATTATACATACACATAATTTATTAATATAAAAATACGAGTTATTTATTTAACTGAAAATAAAATATTAATTGTCTATTTTTTTAAAAAAGGTATGTATAATACTACAGTGAGTCAATGTGGGTTGGCTTTCCACGGTTCCCGGTTACCGGATTGAAACAAGGTTTTATATTTCTCAGATTTTGGTTACGGGTTAAGACCGTACTTTATGTTTAATCAGGTTTCTGTTAAAGGGTTAAAACCTGGTTTTATTTTTTCTGGATTTAGGTTAACGGGTGACACTGTCAACAATGTATAATATTTTCAGATCTTAGGTGTAAGATTCCTTCAATCAGGTTTTTTCTGGAAGTTTTCGGAGTACGAAATTTAACTTAAAACATCTGACATGGTAAGGACTGGTAATAGTAGGTACTATACTCCGACCCATGAGAGATCAGTACCGCTATTCTACCAAAACGTGTCCGATTCCGCGCATCTCTCACTCAACCGCCCACCGACAGCGTTTCGGTCGCGACGGTCGGCAATGCACAACGATATACACCGTGGGGCGTAATATAAACTGTATACAGATTGTTGTAGTGAGAGCACATTGAAAATGTACGCGTGTACTTACTTTTAAATATTGTTTATTTTATTTGCACTGCGATAATATTTAAAAAAATAATGTCGAAGAATCCATTTATGCGAATGAACCTGTCACACACCTGTTTACACTATGTGAACATTTATTGTTTTATTATTTTATTTATTTATTTATTTATTTTTTTTTTATGATGTATTTATATGTATTACAATAGTCTATATAGTCTATATAATTATCTTTTTATGACGTATTCCTATATATTATGTATTATGTATTAAAATTTCTTATAATATAAACATAATGTATAAATTATAAAAAAAAATAGTGACAATGGCAATTCATCGCTCTGTATAGTATAAGCACACTTTAAACACTATGTATATAGGTCGTAGCGCGCTACGATTGCGACACATAGTGGGGGAAAAGAACCCCGCACCGTCAATACCGGTTATTCTGTATGCGCGTGACGGTACTGATCTCTCGTGGGCCGGAGTATATATAGTCTACTGAGTGAATTACCCGTTGTTGCCGGGTTCAAGTATAAAAATGTATGTAATATGGCAAGATTAAATATTGTTTATTCTATTTAAATAAAATTTAATTAAGATTTTATTTTTTTATTTTTATTTAGAACTTCAGTATACAATAATAATATATATAAATAATAAATATAAATATACTATAATAATAGTTCGACAATTACAATAATACAATATATAATATAGGTAGATAAGATTTACAATAGAAAGTGTTTTATTTTAAATTTTTTGAGATGTGGTTGTTAGCTATTCAGGTAACAAGCAAACATAAAATACAATTATAGCTTAGGAATAATATTGTAACATAAAATAGATAATTAAGTAATTAGATAAGAATATGAAATGAAATGTTAAACAATATGGAGTCCGTACAACTATATATGGAATTACAATTGACCTTTATTTAATAATGACGATAGAAGTGACAGGAGTGGTTTTATGATCGCAGCGAATTCAGTAATGAAAGAAGTAAATAAAGTTTCTATATTAGGAGATAAATGGGTATATTTATGGTTGGAGGAAGTAGCTTCGGCATATGATGGTTTATCAGTATTGGAATTTAAAGTGGATTTAGGAAAGTTAATATGAAATTTGGGAGTAGAAATGAAGTGTTCACGACGAGATTGTCTGTTAGTAAGTTTTTTTATAAACAGAATAACCTTTGTAATTAGCTGGGTGAATACATTTCATAAAGCACACTTGGCCGGAGATTCTGGTGACAAAGTGCATTCGTCGGAACTATGTTCTTCGCCACATCTGATGTATCGTGGAACGTGGTTGCAGTAACTCTGAGTGTACCCGTAAGACAGACAGCGGTGTCATTGAGGTGGGCCTTTACGTGGGTGAGGTTTTTCGACAACAATTTTAGTGTGCAGAAGATATTCGATTTAATCCATGTTGTTGGTCGCTTTTTTGAGGTCGACGAAGAAGAGATGTAGAGGTGATTTATCGGAAGAGCGTTTAATGTTATGAACGTGGATAACCTGGTGTCTCAATTTCGAAAGAGCGGTAATTATATCTTCAGTAGTGATAGAGGGGTGGAGATTGCGAATCACCACACGTAATGGGCTCTTATCATAACACTGGTATGTATGAAAACTCATATGGGTCTCGATTAGATATTTAATGAGTAGTCTGTAATGCTCATAGAAATGAGTATAGATGATCAGGTACGAAGGAGTGGTTTTACAGATTAACTCGGTTGTATTGATAATTGTCATTAAGTTTGAGGTGAAACTGGAAAAATTACTCACGTCTTTAATATTAACTGCAGGTGGTTTGGGTGGAATTTTTTGATCATGAGTTTGAGTCTTGTTTGGTTATGTGTTGTCGTTTGAGTCGTTTAGTGTGGTGAGAACTGAGTACCGGTGAGGAGTTATAAATATTTTTGATTTCTTATCCAAAGGCTTGGGTGAAAGCGAAGAGGACGATAAATTTATTTTGCTTGGAGCTGAATTAAATTTGCTTGTGCCACGATTATTAGACGGTTGAGCCGCCATATTATGTGAACGTAACGGCAGAATATAATAATAAAATATTAGCGTATGAAAAACAGATAACGGAGCGTATATAAATGACCGTGCGTTCATGGTGAACGTTATCGCCGGACGACCTAATCTATTAGTTATAGCTTTTAACCGTAGCTTCGTTTACGATAAGTTTAGGGGTCAAAATCACCAAGTTACTTGGTGAGCTTACGCGTGAGCAAACCACGCAGAACTGTCTATGTGAAAAATAGATTTCTCTTAACAGGCATGAACACAGAAAAATATTCCGGGGGGGATTTTGTTTGAAAAACTAGAAGGTTCATAAATATCATACTATTCATACTGTATTACTTTTTATTTTAGATACTTATAGTATGTACAGTGTATATATAGTGTATATCTAATTATCGTATTAAATTGTAAGTTTATAAAAAAAATAATTCAGAATATGAACTGTAGAAAACTGTTTGTTTTCTAAAATACTTTTATATTATTTTGGGGAGGGTTTAAACATCCAAAACACCCCCCTGCGTTCGCCACTGTCCCGCAAATTTGAGAATCTGGCCTTGAGACTTGTTTATAGTCATGGGAGGAATACGATTCCGCACGTTTTTGTTTTTTTTTTAACACGATTCCGCACACTTTATTGTTCTTAGAAATACAATAGAAATTGGGTGCAACGTTGTCAAAAGCTTTTCTTTTGCAATTTTCTCTCAAAATTTGACGTTGGATTTTTTCTACAGTACCTAATGTATGCTTGTATAATGTATGCTAAATCGTTACACTTTTCAGATTTTATTATCTCCAATTGATTCTCCATGCCTATCTATTTAACTTATAAATTTTAACACGATAAAAATATAAATTATAGAAAAATACTCGAAATAAATACCACTTATTATTAACAGTTCTGACTTAACTGACGATACTGGTATATTTTACCATCGCCATATTGACATAGACTCGGATGCTCGGTAAATAATGGTATACCTGAACTATGACAGTTTCGCCTTCCCACCATACGATGTCCATTTGCCGCCAAGATAACTTAGATAGTTAAAAGTAATAAATTAAATAATAAATTTAGATAAATAAGCTGGTTGAAATAAAAAACACATGTAATTTAATGTATATTGTTGTCTTTATCGGCTTTATCAAAAGACCCAAATTATCTAATTTTTAATTAGTTTGAACTTGAAATGTCGTGGTAGAGGTGGAAAAGTACAGATACGTAAATAACATGCGGAATCGTGTTCTTTACATGGCAACGTCGCATTCGAATACAATACGGATTTGGGTAGAAAAATAAGGTAATATCGAACAATGAACGTGCGGAATCGTGTTCTACCCATAGTCATAGCAAAGCAAACTCTGATGGGAAACTGTAATCGTTTAAATTCGAACGGAAGATTGTTTGGAATTAAGGGAAATCATGGTACAAATACAGTTTCTTCTTTTGCACATCTAGTTAAAATTGTGGCTTCCACTAAATTGCGATGTAAGGCTTTTATTTTAAGCCTGGTCCCATTGCACAGTTTAGATGGTTTCAAATTTCGCATTAACATAATAGGTGTGCCCAGTACCGGATTTAATCATTGTACCGCTTTAAGCACTAAATAAATTGCCGCCTTTTAATATAAATATTTTTCTAGTCTACAAAATGTTATTTTAAAGCATACAATTATAGTTTTTTCCTTTCTCACTTAAAATTTTAATGATAAAAAAAATAAAAGTATACAGCGTTATAAAAATGCATACATATACATTCATATAAAAAAACTTATCTATAAAAAATATGATATAAAATATAATAATAAAAAACATGGTTGTAATAAATACTTAAATAGTTAATTATTATATTCAAAATAAAGTAGTTAATGTCTAGTACTCATCGGCTTTCTGCGCGACTTTTGAGTCGCAAAATCATCTATTATGGCATCGAAGACCATTTTGTTCACTAGTTCAGTTTCAATTGCCAATAAATCCAATGGATTTAATTTATTCCCTTCAATACTTGCTCTCAAATAGTTTTTTACACGTTTTAACGTAAGCAATGACCTCTTGGCTGAACAGTTAGTTATTGCCGTACATAAAAGCATACGCAGAGCAATATCTACGTTAGGAAAAACTGTATTTAAATGATTATCATCTAAGTTTATTGATAATTCGATAACTCCATCAATATTTTTATTTATACTTTGAAGATTTGCTCGAAAATGAACACATTCACAAGCGAATGATGTTTTTAAATCATCGTTATAAAATTCTTGAAGCTTATTTTTGAGTTATTTTTTCTTGTGAAAGTAATATTAAATTAGTCAAAAAGTCATATTTGTCAAATGTATTAATATAGGCAGCGCATCTAATCACTTATCACTTTCAATCATATAGACTTCGTTTTCTCTTGTCTCGTCTGCTTGAAGTTGGCGTTTTTTAGTCCTTACTTTATCAAACTTGTACTCTTCACTCTTTTTAATTTTTCTTGCCAAAATTACATATTCATTAAAACATTAATCATTTCTAATAGATGTTATGAAGTTAATTAAACAATAATTGACCAAATTAAGAGATATAAATTACCAATTGTAGCGCTTCAAGAAATAAGATGGCCGGGAAATGGCAGCATAAAGTCAAACGATACAACCTTATTTTACAGCGGAGGAGCAAGTGATAGACACGAATTCGGAGTAGGTTTTGTGATCAATGAGGCACTACTTACAAAGGTTAGTAAGTTCGAAGCGATAAATGAACGTTTGTGTTATATACGTTTCTCGATGCCGAGCTATAACCTAATAATAATCAACTGCCACGCACCTACGGAAGAAAAAGAGGAAGAAGTTAAGAACGCATTCTATGAAGACCTCGAACGAAATGCCCGGGTCCGCTTTTAGACGGTCTTTGAAGGCAGTGGCGGATCCAAGGGGGAGGGTAATAGGGTAAATACCCCCCCCCCCTTGAGCTTATTTTATAAAAAATTATTACATTGTTATTGTATTATACAGTGTCATCGGCAGAGAGAAGTTTCTCTACCCAGAAAAGGTTAAAAGTCTGGTTGAGAAATAGAATGAGTGAAGAGAGATTAGTTGGATTAGCTCTGCTGAATGTACATAATGATGTAATGATGTTGAAATTACGCCTGATGAGGTCATTGACCAGTTTGCCAAAAGTAAAAATAGAAAGCTAAACTTAATTCTTTAAATTTGAATTCAATATTATATTTTTATTATTATTTTATTGACATATTATATACTATTGTGTACAATGTAAATGTATGTAGCCTTATTCTATTTTTAATTTTAAATGTGTATTTTTATTAATTGGAATTTTTTTTATTTTTGCTGTACCACAACAATAAAATTAATGTTATTTTTCAGTACATAAATGTTGTCATTGATACAAGTTTGTAAGAATAAATTCAAAATAATGATATTGAAAAGTATGAATAGTATCTGTTGGATACATTTGAATTACCCCCCCCCCCCTTGATACATTTCTGGATCCGCCTCTGTTTGAGGGAAGGTATACGTAATGTAGATTTGGAAACGGAAATCTTACGAAGTCAATAGAGATCCATAAACTAGTACTCGTATGCTTGCTTGTCAATTTGGAGTTCATAATTATACTGTATGGAGAACTATTAATACAGAAGGCTTGTATCTATATCATTGTTTAAGAGTTCATGGTTTAGAACGCAGACCATCAACAACGTGTACAATTCTGTAGATGGCTGCTTCATAATGAAGTTGAGGATTGTGGTTTTCTTAAAAGTATTTTTTGGATAGATGTGAGTACATTTACAAGAGAATACAATGTTCATAGCAGTCATCACTATGCACATGACAATTCACGCTTGGTACGCCAACAAAAATTTCAACGCAGATTTCCAATTAATGTGTGGATGAGCATTATTGGCGGTGTGTTAATTGGTCCATTTTTAGGACTCCTTCAGACGGTAGGTAGAAATGCATACCTACATTTTCTTCAAAATGAACTAACCGGACTGCTTGATAACTTACCTTTAGAGCTCAGAAGGTGCATGATATACCAACATGATGGAGCTCCACCACAATTGTCTAGACAAGTGAGACAGCACTTGGACAAAACATCGGCAGAGGAGGCAAAATTGCATGGCCTTCAAGGTCTCCAGACCTAATTCCTATCGATTTTTTTTATTTTGGGATACCTCAAAGAACAAGTCTACCATCAGGAAGTCAATTCGGAAGCAGAGCTAAGGCAGATAATTCTTCAAGCAGCTATTGAAATGCAGAGAGTGACGATGGCAGGAGTAACTGGGAGACAAGTACGCTAAAGAGCACGTGCTTGTTTAAGGGAAAAGGTAATAATATTTCGTGGGGAGGTTCTCTTCGCATCGAATAGCCCGACAGCGAGTAGTCCGGCGGCGAAACAGTCACGGCGAATTGTCTGGCGGCGAAACGGTCGTGGCGAAATGTCCGGGTCCGCTCGTCACGTGTAAACGGGCCTAATTGTTGTGCGTGGTCTTAGAAATTCTTCTAAAACCGTCTTATTATGTTATTATGGTAATATGCACGATAAAATTATTGAAAAATTATACCGTGCCTCTCGGTGATTGTTATCGACAAGTTTATAATTAGTATCCATATGATTTCGTTCTTTCGTGGTAAAATTTTGCCCATGTTCTAATGTATTTACCTATGTAGTTTTCTCACCCAAGCTATAACTAACCTAGAAAAAAGAACACTATATCTTGATGAAAGCTTAAAAATTATTTTAAATGTAAAAGATAAACTGTATAAATGTAACGGGATAGTAGCAAAATTGGTAAAAAACTAAAATGGATCTTACACTGAAAAAAATAAGGGATTTAAAATACTTTAACAAATTCATAGAATTATAAGCGGTGAATATGAAAATGAAAAATAAGATATTGATATTAATTTTACTCCAGGACAAATCGCATCCTTTAAATATGCACCAATAATCTCGTGTGATGTAGAAAGGAGTTTTAGTCAATATAAATCTATTTTACGTTCGAATCGCCGGTCGTTCGTATTTGAAAATTTGAAACAACACATCATAGTGGTATTTAATCATAACATAATATAACATATACTAATATTTAATATAAATGTCGACATGCGCAACGAATAAAGCAGTAACTCAAATTAATGAAAAATTGAGTTACTACTATGACGTAGTAGACATTTGTTCGAACTATCTCCGACGAAAACGGCAATATCTGTACCATGGTTTTGAACACAGTAATACCGTTCTATAAATAGTTGGAAATTAGTGAAATCCCACGAAAAAAGAATCAACTTGAGTTACGTCATCATAAAAATCATTTTACCATCGAAGATGGACGTAAATTGGGTTACTTCTTTTTTCTTCGGGATGGTTTTTTCTTTCTAGGCAGTAAGTAGTGACCACGTGTAATATTATAATTATAACATACTTAATATTTTAAATTATATTTATAAAGTATAATAATAGAATATTGTTATCACTGTTTAAGTTTTGAAATGCAATAATAGTTGCTGCAGTCAATTTAATAGTATTATTGAATGGCTGGTACTACAGTACAATATTATTAAGTTCTCTGCTTTAAATTATTATTTATTAATAAGTTAATCAAAGATAACTAAAATTAACTTGATGTTTATAGCAACAATGATAATATTATAATCATTATCATAATATTATATTATTATTATAAATTATGACTACAATAATTATTAATTAGTTCATTAGCACGGTTCATAGTTTTGTTATTCTACATTTAAGAAATTGTTTGATTTCTTTTTGATTTAAATGTTCAGAGGGAAACAGTTAACAATAAATATTACCATATGGATGTAAGTATTATATATTTACAATTTTAAGCATAGTGTTATAATTTATATTATTTTGTATTATAATTATAATTTAAATCCATCAGACCAGTGTTTCTCAACCTTTTTACAGTGACGACCCCCTTTTTGAATTTAAATTTTTTAGCGATTCCTATATATATGCATACAAAGTGTATAAAAATGTGAAAACAATGTAAAAATGCAACATATAAACCTACTTTACAATGACGCACGGTGATGTTAACGATGACCTGCAACATAAATATATAATAATATAATTTGGCACTGCGGCAATGGCCTTATCCTAGGTTGATACTTGAAAATCTAGATTCGATGTTTATTATAGATTCTAACGTCAAACAGTAATATCGCTTTAAAAATCATAATAGTGTGTTTTTCATTTTAATATAAATAATCTATATTCGTAATATGTAACATTATAATATTTTATTGATTTTATTTTTTTAATAATTGAGCTTTTGATTTTCGCATCGATTTAAACCATTTGATTGCGACCCCAAATAATAAGTTGGCGACCCCTAAGGGGGTCGTGACCACCAGGTTGAGAAACACTGCACTAGACAATAAAAGTATGAACCATGGAAATTTTTTGGTGTTATTGATGTGTTGGTCTAAATTTGACCCACTTCTTGAAAAATATCTAAATATTGTCATTGAAAAAAGTAAAAACCCAGGGGCGTAGCCAGGGGGGGGGGTGTTACAGGTGTAGTAACACCCCCCTTCCAGCTGAAGTATACTTATGTCTTATAAAGATGAAGATGCATCATTAACCGATTATTTATCAAAACGAAAATAACAATAATTATTACGATAACAATAATGTAAAGCAATAAAGAAGGACCCGGCATTAATTATAATTTTAAACAGTTTTTTTTTTTTTATTAATAATTATAATATATAAGATAAAAAATTTAAAATTGTAATAAAAAATGTTCTCATAAACCATTATCTATTCACTTGTAATGCGTTTTTACAAAATTATAGGTAAAGGTATTAGTTTTATCAGTATAATTTTGTCAATTAATTTTAAATAACACCTCCCCTTTGAAATTCCTAGCTACGCGCCTGTAAAAACCGTTCAACTTTAAGTGAAGGACGTGGATGTGGATCACTTGTTACATTTCTTTCAAAAACTACGATCAATAAAATAATCAATTTAATTTCACAGTGGATACAAGAGAAAATTGGAAAATAAGTAAAAAAGCAACATTTTTTAGTTTACTCATAGATTCCACCCATGATGTATGTGCAACCGATCAATTGGCTGTATGTGTCCGTTATGTGATTCAAACTGATGTAAAAGAACGGTTAATTAAATTTTTACCAGTAGAATCATCAAAGGCAATCGATTTATATAACTCGATTAAAAATGTTTTAGAAGATATTGGGTTATATCTGTCTAATATTGTAAGTCAGGAGTACGATGGCGCCGCGAACTTAAGTGGTATTCACAATGGTTTACAAGCTCTCATTAAAAAAAATGCACATCAATCTATTCACACAAATTACTTTAGTCGTCTTTTAAATCTTACACTTACACAAGCTTCTGATTCGTGTTCAGAAGCAATAAATCTTCTTAGATTACTGGATCGTTTGGCTATATTTTTTAATCAATCATATAAAAGAATGGGAATGTGGAAACAAAATGTTATTGAAAATTCTGTTGGAAATGAAAAAAATGTTACGTATTCCAAATATTGGACAAACTAGATGTTGGAGCAGAGATGTTGCATTAAATAACGTATTTGATCCATTATTCACACCAAATAAAGAAAAACATAGATTTATTACATTAATCAAAGCATTACTAGCTGTTGAAAATGGTAAAAATTTTGATCTTTGTGCAAAATCAGAAGCTCTGAATTTTTAAACAACTTACTGAAGTTTGAAACTATATCGACAGCATACGTGTTTCAGTCACGTGTTCGTTTTAAGTTCATCTGCATCTTCTTGCTTACAGTCAAAAAAATTAAATTATATCCAAGGATATAAACTGTTGCATAATTAAAAGCAAAATTAATCGAAGGAGTTAATAATTTTGAAATTATTTTTATAAGAACAACTAAATTTATTGAATATTTATAAACTGTTTTGGAATAAAATGAATGGAACAGATAACTTATTTTGGTCAAGTTCTTTTACAAGAAAAATAAAGGCGTTTTATAAATAAATGTAAAATAAAATAAATGTCTGGAGAATTGACAGTATACGAAAGACTAGTTGATGAAAAGAAATTGTTTGAAGTTAAAGTTTATCAAATTGTTTAGAACAACGCACTTGCTAAATTAAGCAATAGGTATGTTTTAGTATAATTATGTTTTTAAAATAATAGTTTTGAAATAATATTTATAATAGTTTTATACTATTATAGTTATAGCAATATTTTTTAATGATAAACTTATTTTACATGATCAGGTATATGATCAACGAGAATCTAATTCAAGATGCTGCATTTTTTGATCTAAGAACATTTTCAAAATTAAAAACTCCCGGATTTATGTTTCCAGAAGGATCACTGTCTAAAATCGCATCCAGGGCCAATGTTTTAGATATTCAACGTCAATTGATAGAATTTGCTCAAAATTATGAGGCCATAGCAAATATAGATGCTAGTATTCTGTATCAAGATTGTAACGATAAATTTTTCTAAGAAGATAATGAAAACTACACAGATATAGAAAATGATTTAAAATGTGCATTATCCGAAAAAAATCGTTGAAAATCGTGTATTTCATGTGCATTCTTTTATGTATATACATTAGTGACTTATACACCAAATTACAATGATTTATATACGGTATATAAGGTAATATTAAGTTTAGCTTTTACTCAAGTAAGTTGTGAAAGGAGTTTTTCAATACTTAAAACTATAAAAACTAGACTTAGGTCAACACTTTCTAACGACAAATTAAAAGCATTCATGTTTATGAAACTTGAACGTGATATGATTGTACCTCATGATATTATAATTGATCGATTAGGTGCCACTTCCACAGAAATGAAAAGGATGCTTATTGGGTAATTTTTATACTTACAAGAATCTTCAGTTATGTTTCAGTTATATTTAGTGTAAATAAATATATTATTATTAGAATTGTACTTATATATTTTATTTTTATTTGTTGCAATTATTTATTTAAGAATAATCATTATACTGTCAAAATATTTATAGATATATATTAAATATTTGTTGTATGATGTGGTTGTAATTCTTCATATAAATTTTGTTTTGCTGACTACATAGCAGGTAGTTTGTAGTCTGTTCGTGGGCGAGGCCGTGGTATAGTAAGATCACAAAAATGTGTAGCCAGTCTTTTAATATTATCAAATTTATGTAAGTAATAAATATAATCTATATAACTAACAAATAATTAATAATTGCTGTGGTAACTGATAAGCTAAAAAATTTTAATAGTAATACCATTGATTATAAATACTAGTATTTATTGTCAATGGTAATACGATTAAAATAATTGACCTAAATATGTTTATTAATTTTCAGTAAAGGATGGCTCGAAGTTTTTAAACCGCTGACTGGCCTATCGTCTACCCAGTCTGCCCTGCATACAAATGATATATATAGATAATTTTATTATACTGTTATGTATTATACTAGAAATATTTTTATAGACACAAAGAACTTCTGATGAATGGCAAAAAATCGCCGATATATATGAAAACAATTGGAATTTTCCTAATTGTATTGGTGTCTTAGATTGGAAGCATGCGGTCATATTTACTCCTAAATGGCAACAATTATTTAAATTATAAAAGAACATTTAATTTTGTTCTAATGGTTTTTTGTGATACTGACTAATAGTCTGTGACTATAATATTACTTACGAAAATATCGGATTACAAGTTAGAATCACAGAATATATATATTATATATATTCTGTGGTAGAATATCGTGAAGGTGTTTTTTGTATAAAATAATAAACGGAATATAAAATTTATCCACACCAAGTTATTTACCTCAAACCTCAAAAAATCAAGCTTGTTCCATAAGTTATCGTAGCTGATGATGCATTCTCATTACAGGAAAATCTGTTAGTCCCTCATAGTGGAAATCATGATAGTCCATAATTTTAAAGAATTGTTCGTTATATATTATCTAGGACACGTAATCTTGTTGAAAATGTGTTGCAAAAATATCTGCAATTTTTTTGTATTCTAAGAAAATTTAATGAACCCTACCAAGACTCGACTACTAACCGAATGCTGCGTATTATTACATAATATTTTAAAAAGAAACAAAGAATCAAAAAATATGTACACAACACTAGGAACATTTGACACGGAGTTTGAATTTGAATTTTAAATGTAAATAAAAATCATGAAATTTGCATATTTTTGGTACTTAGTTAGAAGTTGATAAACATTTCAATATGAACACTTAAGATTTAATTATCCCAGTCCCTAAAATTATGTGTAGTACGACACACTTTGTGTAGTACGAATTTTAAAAAGAACCGGATGGGCCTCGCTCTGCTGTACACTTGGGGGGGGGGGGTGAAGTGCGACTCTTCATAGGATAGATCATTATAATGGATTTGTTAAATTTGAATTCAATGATAGGTATCATTGTATACGAAAAACGATTCTGAACGGAGATGATATGTTTGTCTAGAATATAATACAATGTTAAAAAAAATTTGAGTAAACCCATCACCGATATTTTTTAGTTACGATAAGTTTAACTTATTATAAGCCTTGTATTAAATTTTCAAGAGTTTTCGGTCTGTCAATTAAATTGTATAGATATTTAAATACAAAAATTTTACAAAAATCGAAAATTTAAATTGTCTATAAATAAGTCAAAATATGTCAATATACTTTGAAAACTTAACGATGTATAGAGAACGTCAATGTAAAGATTTGGTGAAAATTTTAAGTTGTTGCGGTTTTTCGTTTTTGAGTTAGAGCATTTAAAAAAAATGTAATTTGTAAAAACGTGATTTTGCGTAAAATTTCCCGTTTTTTCGTAATTTTTTTACCGTTTTTTGCGATTTTTTTAAAAAGTATTGAAAAGTTTAGACTGGCCAAAGTACCATCTACATTCACTTTCCTTTCAGAAAAGTTGCTATATAAGCAAATCGAAGCATTTTTACTGCCAAAAAAGATGTCGTCAGACACAAAAATAAAAAATAAAAAATAAAATACACATCATTGCAGTGGCGGCTCGTCAGGGGAGGCAAGTGAGGCTGAGCCTCACCTAACTATTGTACAAAAAAAGGAGGTATATCATATATATACTATATACTACAATAGTTATAATTATTTCCAATCGACTTTAAGAATATTATATTTAATAATATAATGTGCATTTTAAAATACAAAATAAATTTATTTTGTCGTATATAATATTAATTATCATAGTACACAATGAGTACAAACTACATACTTCGTCACTGTTATCAAAAATCACGACGACGACGTTCGTTGAACGATATAACGATCTCGATGAAAGCCGAAGTATGCCGAGAGGCTAGTAATATTTAGCCTCAGACGAGTGGGACGGCCGTACAATGATAAAATATATAATGGTAGAGGGGGAAATCGGAATTTTATTATGAAATGAGGCAGAACGATTCGGGCCTCAGGGTTTGTTAACATTACCCATTAGTCATTTGTCGAAACGACGTAACTTCCACTAGTAGAAATAGGAATTGGGAGGTTGTCATAATGGATATAATGTCGTGTAGTGTAAGTGTACACTTAACAATACTTTTATCACAAACTAAAGATATTGGTTCATATCAAATATCAATCAAATAATAATTAACACAATTAATAATTATTATTCTATTTGCAATTTTATACTGCCAAACTGTCTTAGTGCTTTGTAGTTTTTAGCGTTTGTAGTGTTTGTACTATAGTTTATTGAGTTATAACTAAATATGTTTCCGTTTAATGATTTGATTGTGAATTTACTCGAAACACCATTTTCTCGACGTAGTGAAAGTAACAAACGTCAGATATTAGATGACGGTCGTCCTGTAGTTTCCTTACATAATTTAAATATAAAAAATTCTAATTCTAAGATGTGTTCTCGTTCTTTTAAGGAATCTTGGTATGATTCACACAAGTGGTTATGTGGTAGCTTTTATGAACAGCGGTTGTATTGTTGGCCTTGTGTTTTACTCGGTAAAGTAAAAAATGTTTGGTCTTCTGATGGTTATTTTGATTTAAAAAACTTGTCAAGAAGTGTAAAAAAACATGAAGCATCAAAAGACCATATAAATAACTTCATTGGGTTGGTCCGGTTAGAAAAAAATAAAGGAACAATTATTGATGCCTTAAATGAAGGTTCTCGTTTAAGCAAAATATTGTATAACGACAATGTTAGAAAAAACAGATTAGTGTTGTTACAAATAATTGAGGTTGTAATACTATTAGGTAAACAAGAGTTGGCTTTTAGAGGTCATGATGAGAGCACTTTATCTATTAACCAGGGAAACTTTCGTGAAATGTTTAATTTGCTCATTAAACAAAATGCTGAGTTATATTAATATTTATTAATTAATATTAGATAATATTATATGTCAATTGACTGACCGTTTCCAAGACTTAAATAAACTAAAATTTGTATCTCTAGTTGATACTTCCAAATTTAAATCATACAAAACTGTTTTTCCTTATGAAGAATTTAATTGTTTAACTTTAATATATAAAGAGATATTTGATATAGATCAATTGAAAAATGAATTGTCAGTTATTTATTTTGATGAGCAATTCTATAACCAAAGTATTCAACAATGTGTAAAATTACTAAAAGAGTTTGAAGAGTCTGGATTATTAAAAGAAGCATACAAACTGTTTTGTATTGTTTTGACTATACCATCCACCAGTGTATCTGTTGAAAGAAATTTTTCATGTTTAAAACGTATTAAAAGTTATTTAAGAAATTCTATGACAGAAGAAAGATTATCTTCCTTTTTTTTTTTTTTTTTTTTTTTTTTGTGTTAAATCACGGCGCGGAAGAGGGGGGTACTACACCCATGGTTGGGTCGTCCTTCCCCCTCATCCTCCGTATCGTTTATTGTTTATTGAAGATAAACATTACATTTTTCAAGGTATTATATAAAAGCTGTGCACATACAAAAAAAAAAAAAAATGTGCAAAAAATGAACAATATATGTTCATATATTTTACTCATTACCGGTAATAGACTAATTGGTCTATAAGATTTTGGTAGTGATAAATCTTTATCGGATCCTTTTGGAATTATCACTAGTTCTGCGTTTTTCCATGGTTGCGGGAATGTTCCATTTTTCATTGATTCGTTTATAATCAATGTTAGATCATCAGATATTTGATGCCATGCTTTTTTCAAAATTTTTCCAGTTAGGTTATCGTATCCTGGTGCTTTATTAGGGTTCATTCTCCAGAGTGCAATTTTCACTTCTTCTTTAGTGACATTACGCTCAAGTGTATAGTTCGTTCTTTCTATCACTATTCGGGAATCTTCTCCGTCGATTGTAGGTATTAATGTGTCTGTTATCTCTTTTAATGTTTCTCCGACGGTAGTGGTAAAGTTTCCGTCGGTTTTTCTCACCGAAGTTGGTACATGTTGTGTAATGGTACCCTTTTTAATCCATTTGAAGGTTTTCCCCCAAATGTCTTTATTTCCTTCGGTTGTAAATTCTTTCCATGATTTGAACTTCTCTTTTCGTAATTGACTAGTGTACTGGTTTCTGGCAAAATTATATGCTTGTCTATATTCTTCTGGATTATTACTGTTACATTTTTTTAATGTACAGTCTTTGTTTTTTCCTCATATATCTTCTTTTTTCGTCCAATTCGGGTGTCCACCATTGAGGTTTAATCTTTAAATTTCTTTTAGTTTTTGGTATGGAGTTGTCGGCCGATACGATCAGATTTTTTGTTAATTGTTTGATCATATTGTTTATATCTCCTGTGATTTCATTTTTATTAGTCTCTTTCTGAAGGGTTTTTGTGAATATATCCCATTTTGCTTTTTTAACATTATATCTTTTTTGTCTCTGGTTTGTATTATTGTTTGCATTAGTGTTTGATTCTATGTGCAATGTAAAACTTATAATGTTATGGTCGCTTGTGGTTTGTTGTTCTATTACTTTCCATTCTTTTATACGATCTGTCAACAAGTTGGTTAATGTTATGTCGATCCAAGTGTTTCCTCTAGGTCCTAAGTAAGTAGGATTGTGTGGAATTTGGTTCTCTATTTTTAAATTTTCTCTTGTTATAAAATCTTCGACAAAAATTCCTCTGTGATCGGTGTTTTTGCTTCCCCACATTGTAGAGAACGCATTTACATCTGCACATATTATGATTGATTTGTCGAGACCTATTTTTTCTATGATGTTTGTTAATTCCGTGGTAAATCGAATAGTGGGTTCTCTGAATTGGAAGTACGCTGATATAAGTACGACGTTTGTTCCATTTATTCCGATATTGGCAATCGCGAAATGTTTATTCATATATTGTTGTAGTGCTACTATTTCTAATTTTGGGTTTAACACCACGATAGCTGTCCATGTAGTAATGCTTTCTCTACCCTTTATGTATTGTCCCTTGTGACATATAACTCTGAATGGATTAATTTCCAATCCAACGAGTTTATGATTTCTAGTGTAGGGTTCTTGTATTAGTATTATGTCTATTTTGTTAATGGTACTATAATGCAGGAGTTCGTCATTTACTATTTGACTCCTCGCTGCGTTTATTTGTATTATTTTTAAATTATTCATGATGAATTTGTGCCATAACTTGTCTTTCTGCACCTTTGTATAATTGCTCTCATGCGTGAGGGGCAATCAAGGTGATTCGATGGCTCATTTTTACCACAGTTCACACATTTTGGATTTAAACTACAGTTCCTTAGCTACAATTTCTATTGAGAAATATCTAATAAACACTTTATCAAAAAATGATGAAAAATTCTATGAAAAAATAATTGACAAATTTGCATTACTCAAAGACAGAAGAATAGATTTAATTTACAAAACATAATATAAAAAAAGATTTATTTTTATAATATTTTTGTTTTTGTTTTAGTATATGAGATTTATGAAATAAGTATATTTTTTTTATGTATAGGTATGACATTTGAAATAAATATTTTATGGTTTATTATTAATATATTTTTAAGGGCTAGTATTAAATATTATTTATTAATTGAGTTATATTAAAAGTAAACTTGAAACTCATTGACAGCATATTTACAGACATTTATTTTAACAGCATTTTTTCTCCCATACATTTTGAAAATATCTGCCTCACCACTCATACGGTTCACGAGCCGCCACTGCATCATTGTAAAACCAATAGATTCCATCACTCCGTTCAGAATCTAAAAACACACACCATTGTAAAACCAATAGATTCCATCAATCCGTTCAGAATCTAAAATGTGTTCAAATAAAACCTTTATAAAAATATTTTATACAATTTTATAGCTTGACATTTTTTTAATAATTTAATCGTTTTTTGACAAACCATATTTTAATTATTATATACATTTTACACAGACACACATTAAACAATATTTTGTGTTTTTACTTCTTATACTCATTATAGTTGTTTTTATTTATTGTTATTGAGAGTAGCTATTTTTATTTTTATCAGCCTAGTAATGTTTATCTATAACCCGCATGCAACACTGCAATAGCCGTCGCTGATAGTATTATTATTAAAATCAATTCCAATTTTACTAATATAACCAGTAATCAGACATACCACACTCTAATACATTATAGAGTATAGATAGTCTGACAGTACTACACAGTAGACTAATATTTTAAGGCGCGTACACACTATGTAACAAGACGGCGAACATGAGTTCGCGAACAGTGTTCTTGTGTAACAAATCGGCGTATTTGTATCATACTTCTGTAACAAACCGGCGATCCACCAATTGTCGGTGTTTTGGCGAAACATCAAAGGCTGTTACGCGATCACGTTACAATATGTTTGGACGCTCTGACGAACATTATACATTTATCACATTACAGCTAGTCATTCTTGTACTGATATAGGTTTTCTTAAACCTGTTTCATTTTTGGCAATTTTATGTCCGATCAGATTAATTAGCAAATCAAAATTTGTTGACGTCATTCTCATACAATTTTTAAACTGTCCATTTATTTCTTGAGTCCTTAAATCTTGTAATAGAGTATTTCCACCATGTTTCTGCCCGTTGTGTGTATAAATGCGTAGTCCACCATCGTCTTTGTCTCTTACTCTTCTTCTTAAGTGTGAGATGAATATAAATATATGCAGCAGCAGTTAATTGAAGAGACATTATTCGACACTGTGTAAATCGACACTGAAGTTTATTTCAATAATAAATGGAAAAATGGAAATGTTATATGTTACAGGTTACAGGCTATTGTTGTTCTGTTGTAACAGTTCGTCAAATTGTTACGCGTTGCATGTTCGCCGTTTTGTTACATAGTGTGTACGTGCCTTTAGTTATTGTCAATTAGGTTTTTGGACTTCATAGTTATCTAGTTTTATACGTTTTATACTGTCATGTCATGCTCATACTTACTCTCTTTCTTACGTTGTTGTTGTTTAGTTGTTCGTAATAATTTTATTTCTACATATTTCCACAATGAATAAATTTTTAATAAAAGTATGTAAATGGTAAGTACTACCATTTGATTGTCACTCATTGACACTCTTTGAGTTGTGAAACATTAATTTTCATATGTTCCTCAATTTAAATCAAGTACATTTTAACACCCTGTAATGAATCAAAAATAAGCTTGCGCGTTGCTATTGATGAAACTTTACCTTGTAATAATATATTAACTAAGTTGGTATAGTTAGCTATTTAAAATGAATAATAATTAAAGGGATTTTAGAATAGCGACTTCCTCTACCCTATCTTTTATTACCAATTAAAGCATATAATTATTACGATTGATTGGGATCGTGAGTATGTGAATTTGTTAAGATTATTTAAATCTGCTAGGATGCCTGAGTCTGCGTGTCGTGAATATATTTATTTATAACAACCTGATATTTTAGTATTTATCGGACGTATTAACATAATATCTTACCTTAACTGTGGTGAAGTCGGTCGATTGGAATAAAGTTATAAAAATCTTTTGAAATTGAAAGGTAATGAATAAAATTAACTTATAACACTCAGTAATTTGATTTGTAAAAATTTATAACAATATCAATATCCGTCAACTAAGCAGCAACGATCCGTGAATGAAGAGTGTGGTGGTCAACTCAATGAGTCGTTATAAAAGATAAATGACAGGCTAGAATGATATTAGCAGACTGTCTGTATCATGTTAAGAGGGCTCTACTTATAGTATTGACCCTTGGTGCTTGTTGACAGATTTGTTATGTTATTGTCGTTTATTATCAAGGTACATAGGTAAAAGGTGCGTGTTTTTAGTAATGTACATTTTTTTGATATGGCTTATGGTATATATATATATATATATATGTATAGGTATAAATAGATTTAATAATAATTTTATATAATATTGAGGTTCATGGGTACAGATATGTTATTATAAAGATTGTAATATTAGTGATATTTGATTAATGGCAAGTATAAGTATTATTAGTTATTATTATTAATATGTATAATTTTGATTGTTATAATGGGGTACAAAGATGTGTTATGGTTTATGATTAACATAGTTGAAATGATGATATTCGTAATATTATGAATATCATTACATCCACCCTAGTTTTTTTTATATTATGCCCTCATAATATGATATAATTGGGATAATTTAAAAAATTTATTTGAATTTTGAGAAAAAGTTATATAATATTGAAATTTTTGTAAATATTTTATATGGTTGATAGTTATATAATTTGATAAAATATTTTTATGAAGTATCTGTAATTGATTAAATATAATAGTTGTATAATTTGATATGGTTAAAAAGTTTGAAATAATAAAATGGTTAAATAGTTTAAAATAATATAAATGGTTATATAGTTTAAAATAATATAAATGGTTAAATAGTTTAAAATAATATAAATGGTTAAATAGTTTAAAATAATATAAATGGTTATATGGATATAGTGTCTTTAGGAGGATTCTTCTTTGGTTTAGTCAAGACATATTGGTATTGTTCAAGTTGTTGTTTGATATCTTCTTTGTGTGTTTTGTTGTCATTCATGTTCTCTTTGAATTTGTTTTTATGCTGTTTATGCATGATAAATTGTGTTAAGTTAGTGAAGATACCAGCTAACATTTTTAGACTCCATCCAAATGTTTGGTAAAGTAATGATATGTTAAGTCCTGTGTTTAATAGACTAATTATTATTTTTGTAATAAAAAATATTCCTAATAGGCCGGAGACGAAAGTTCCAAGTGTGGTAAACCATCCCCACATTTTTTGTAGTTTGTTTTCTACCATTTGTCCGATGGTGTTTTCGTCTATGAGGCCTTGTAATCTGAGGCCTTGGTCCGTGTAGGTGTGTCCTAGTGATTGTCTGGCAATGTTTTTTTGGGCAGCATCGATTTCTTGAGGGAATAAGAGGTGCTTTTGTAGTGCATTCATTATTTCGTGACTATATATTCCAGCTACCATAAGATTTTCTGGGCTTTTATATGTCCAGGTCCATGTGGTTGATGGTTTTAGAATAATAGGTTTCTTGATTTCTCTGAGTGTCGGTGCTATTCCAAACCATTCGCCTTCTAGTAGGAAAGCTGGTGGTAGTATTGTATTACAGTCTATTTCGGTTCCATAATTTTGTAATGTGTGTGTTTTGGGAGCCATGTAGTAGGTTTTGTTTTGGTATATTATTGGTAGTTCATTAAAACAGGTTTTTAATGTATTGATTTCTACATTGACTGCTTTACATTTTAAGAGGTATATTATCTCTCCTGCATTCATTGCTGTGTATCCTGGCCCTTCGCCCATGGCGTATGCAAATTCTGAAAGGCTATGTGAGGCTAGTGATAATTTTTGAATTATCATTTTTCTTTCCAGTTCGCATTGTTTGGTTAGTAGGTCAGCATATAGAGAAGTCATTGTTGTCTTTAGAAAATTCTCGATGTAAACGAATTTTGTGTTTACATATGCCATCAGGTCTGTGTTGTATGGTAGGATTTGTTTGGTTTGAAATTGATTCATGAATGAAGAGTCAATTAAAATATATAACTGTGGGTGTTCCGTTTGTATGACAGGTATTTCGCATGCAAATGTTTTTTTAATTTTCTTTAATGCGAAAACTATGTTTTCGGATTCAACCATGTATGTATGTGTTTCTTGGCGTGATGGATTTTGTTTATCGGCGATAATTATGGATGCTGGTCCATCGTAGAGCACATCGAAGTCGGTTTTGTCACAACTTAGTAATATTTGGTCATTGGACCATATGACTTCGCCTTTGAATGTGTCTAATCCGTATAGTTCTGATAGTTTTAGTCTGGTTCCTGTGGGCATTATTAGAATGTTGTCTTTAGTTTGTGAGTTGGCGATTCCTTCCCCTAGGTATATTTTGTAGTTGCTTTGTACAACTACATTTTTCCAAGTTCCTCTGTCTGAAGAGTAAGATGCTCCTTGGCAGTTGCCTTCTCTATCCAGTATTCCGATGAGGGTATGAGTGGCTGTAATTGTTTGGTTGATTTTTAGGCCTGCTACCATTCCGCCCGTTGGGAATAGGTATACTTGTTTTTGATGAAGTTCGGCACATCTGGCAGCTCCTAATATTAATATTTCGGAGAAGAAGCCGCCTTCTACGACTTGTGAGTCGTCAAATGCTGAACATCTTGTTATGAGGTAGTCGACCGATATGAGGCAGGATCTGTAGAATATTGTTCTTATTTCAGCCCTTTGTAGTAATTTGATCCTGGGTACTTGTCTGGAACTTGGTAATGGTGGTTGTTCACAATAGTCTACTTGTAGACTATTAAAGGAGGTGATGTTGAGTTTTGGTCCAGAGCAATCATATGCTATGAATGCATTTGTATATGATAATGTTGTGATGGTGATCCAGATAATTGATTTGAATATGTTCATGTTGTCGAACTATATAAAAATTTTAGTTTAATACAAGGAGAGAGAAAAAAATTGATTAAATTTGTATGTATATACATTTTTTTTATATTTTTTTTGATTTGATTTTTTTTTTTTGATTTGATTTTTTTTTTTTGATTTAATTTTTTTTGATTTGATTTTTTTTTTTGATTTGATTTTTTTTTTTTTGATTTAATTTTTTTTGATTTGATTTTTTTTTTGATTTGATTTTTTTTTTTTTTTTTTTTTTTTTTTAGTTTTTATAACTGGATGTTATATTTAAGAACTTACTTTCTTTACAATATTTTTTTGTAATTGCCTTTTTGTAAAAATAAATAGTTGTATATATGAAAAATGAATGTAGTGTAAAATTTTTTGTTGGTTTTTACTGTGGTATGTTACCATATGAGTGGATTTGTATCTAAGCTATATGTTAATAGATTAACGTAAGATTCATCTACTTTTTTGTTGTTTTTTAGAATAAAATTATTTATGGAAAATCTCTTGTCTATGAATTCATCATTTATTTTGTTTTTCATTAGTTTGTTTTTAATAATAGTGGACCTTGTGATTTTTAATTCATTAATAAGCATAGGATCATTTTTTTGATGAAATTTCTTGATGTGTAATTTTTTTGATTGTTTTTTTAATTTTTTTAACCATTTGCTCATTAGTTTTTGGTGGTAATCAAATTCCTTTTGTAATTCCTCTTGATGGTTAATATAAAAGGAATAATCTTGTAAATAATATAAGCCTTGTAGATCCATGGTTTCTATAAATGATGAAAGGAAGAGTTGTTTTTAATAATGGTAATCGGTAATGAAAGATTGTGTATATAGTAGTTATTTTATCTATGATAATATGGTTTGATTCGTCTAACATGAATAATGTCTTCTGTTGTTTTATTATTCAATGTCAATTCTACTTTATAATTTAATTCTGTAATCTTTTTTATTATTTTAAAAGGACCTCTATATTTTTGTGCTAGTTTAGACGATTTGCCTACTTGTAAAAATGGAAATTTAACTAGGACTTTGTCACCTGGATTAAAATTTATTATCCTGTGACTTTTGTCGTGATATATTTTTTGTTTTTCTTGAGCTTTTTTCACTATTTGTGGTATTTTATTTCTTATATCATTTAATTCTTTTAATGACTTGAAAATGTTATAGGGCATTCCTTCGGGTATTATTTTATTGTCGATCGGAAAGTATGGTTCAAAGCCATGCATGAGAAAGAAGGGGCTGTAATTTGTAGATGTTTGAGGAGTTGCATTATATGCTAGTGTTATGTATGGTAAAAAATAAGACCATCGGTGTTGATTATCGTCATTTATGTAGTTTTTTAATGAACTGCATAACACTCCATTAACCCTTTCTACGAATCCCTGGGTTTCCGGGGAATAGGCAGTAGATAATATTTGTTTAATACCTAGGTTTTTTGTAACTTCTTCGACTAATTTATTTTTGAAATGTGTACCCCTATCGGATGAGAATTGTTTAAATGATCCCCAATGAGATACTATTTGTATTAAAAATTTGACTGTAGATTCAGCAGTTGCTGAATGAACGGCTTTAGTAAATATGTATTTAGTGTTGCTACAAGCAGCTACTAATACGTATTTCTTTTTATTACTAGAAATTAATGGACCTAGATAGTCAAAGACTAATCTGTCCATAGGTTTATTTGTAATTGGGATAGGTTGTAATTGTCCTATCGGTTTTCCCGGTAATTTTTTGTTAATTTGACATTGATGACAGGTCTTTATGAATTGAGTTGTGTCTTTAGATAAGGTAGGCCAATAATATTTATTTTGTAATTTGTGAATGGTTCGTGAAATACCTGTGTGACCGCCCATAGGTGATTCGTGATAAGATTTAAGTAAGTCGTTGGTCAATTGTATAGGTACGACTACCAATTGTGTCAATTTATTAGGAGGTATGAAATGTTTATGAAATAGTATTTCGTTAATTATAACAAATTGTCGTGATTTTCTTAATATGTTTTTGCTTATTTGACCGTCATTATTTTTAATTGCTTTTATTATATCGGTGCAGAATTGATCTTTGGACTGCAATGTTTTTATGTCATATTGTATTAACTTGTCAATGTGGATATCATCATCGATAGTAATTGTATTAATGGCATTTCTTGAGAGTGCATCTGCCACTCGGTTTTCTTTGCCTTTTTTATATAATATTTCGAAAGTGAAATCTAATAATTTTAAAGTTAGTCTAGCTATTCTGGCTGATGGGATTTTTAGTGTTTTATAATATTGGAGACTAATATTATCGCAAAATACGGTAAATTGTCGTCCCCATAAATATTCTCGAAAATATGTAATTCCAAAGACTAGCCCTAATAATTCTAATGTAGTTGAAGAATATGTCTTTTCGTTATTTAATAATTTTCTGGATGCGTATCCTATTGGGTGTAAAATATTGTTATTGTTTGGTTGTTCTAGGCAAGCTCCTAGGCCTGTAATTGAGGCGTCTATGGTTAGAAATACCTCTTTGTCGTCATCAAAGTGTTTTAATAATGGTTCAGAAGTTAAAAGTTCCTTTAATAGGTTAAATGATTGTTTTTGTTCTTCTTCCCATTTAATTAGTTTTATGTCACCCTTTATTAATTCCGTAAGTGGGTGTGATATTTTTGCAAAATCTTTAATGTGTTTTCTATAATATGAACACATTCCTATAAAAGATCGAATGTCTTTTTGTGTTTTTGGTTGTTTAAATTCTATGATAGCTTTAATGTTTCTGTTCAGCGGGGTTATCCCGTTTATTGAAATATTATGTCCTAGTAGTTCGATTTTATCATCAAAGAAAAGACATTTGTTTGTTTTTAGGGAGAAGTTCATTTTGTCCATAATTATAAAGGCATTTTTTAAATTTTCTAGAGATTGCTTAAAATTCTTTCCATATGAGGCTAAGTCATCTATATATATGATTAATGATTTATATAATAAAGATGAGAATGATTCATTTAATATTCTTTGAAATATAGCACTACTGTTTTTAAATCCCTGTGGGAGCCTAGTAAAAGTCATTAGTCCATGTATGGAGGTAAATGCTAATTTATATTGATCATCAAATTTAATCGGTAACTGAAAAAACCCACTGTTAAGGTCTAGAGAAGTGAAGTATTGTGACCCTTCTAAAGCTCTAAGTAGATCTGTGGTCCTAGGGATAGGATATTGATCTGTTTCTACTCGTTCGTTGAGTTCTTTATAAGAAACAACAAGTCTATATGAGTCTTTTGCTTTCTTTTTAACTAGGAAAGCAGGGGCTGCAAATTTAGAGATTATAGGGCGTATAATATCAGCTTCTATTAATTTATCTAATTGTGACTTTAATTCATCTCTTTGTTGTGGAGATACACGATGAGGTGCGTTAAATTTCGGATCTTTGTAATTAGGTTTCATTTTAATTTGGCATGGCTCTATATTAGCTGGCCTAACTTTGGAAGTATCTGTTGTAAATAAGTGTAAATATTCTTTTATTAATTCATTGACTTGTTTATGTTCCATTAAGTTTAAATTGGCTGATATGTTTATTAATGTCCCTTCTTTATCATAAATAATTTCTTTTTTAACAGGTATGTTGTTGTTATGAATGTTATTAATTTCTTTATCGTTTGTTTTTATATTGTTATTGAAGGCATTGATTTTATTATGCATTAATTCATATTTAATGGCATTACTAATGGAATTTTTGTGCTTATTATCATTGTCATTATCATTGATTACTTGGTTTACGTTTTCTTGTTTACTTGGTACTGATTCTAATTGGGGTGATAAATCTATTAATATGCCTTCTTTGACTTGTATTATTTTTTTATCAGTTATGCTATTTATTTTTCCTATGTTTTTTGTTTTATCATTGGCGGTAGCTCTATTATTTTTGTAATTATTTATTTTTTGTATTAAGTCATATATGGTAATTGTATTCATAGTATATGAATATCTAATGGGTGTTTTTGTCGATGGTTTTATAGATTTTGTGCCTGGAATCCAGTGTGTGTTTTTGTTAACATTATATAATACTATCGGGGGTCTGTTATCGTTTTCTTTAGCATAAACCATTCCGTATTTGGTAGTATCATCATAAATGTATGTATCGAACCCATAATGATTAGCAATAGAAGCTAATTCATCATCTGCTAACCAGTAATTTGGGAGTCTATTTAAAGTTAAAAGTTCTAAAATATCAGAGATTGTAGTTATTTGATTGCCTCCGTCATTTAGTGCGTTGCATATTGCGTATATGCCACAGTTATCGTCTCCGATAACATTTTCGCCTGGTTTATAATTGTTAAATATTTTAAATGCTTTATCATTATTATATTTTAAGGTATTTGTTGGTTTTATATTAATCTCTTTAAGGTTTTTGACAACCTGTGTTAATTTTTTGTGTTCATTGGTTTTCCAATTATTTGTTATTTCAGAGTCATTTATATGACAAATTATTATTTCAATGTCAGTATTTTGAAATTCTGAATAAATGAGTTGTTTTATTATTGACCAGTTACAATTATCTAAGCCCGAGGCTAATTTGGGAATTGATAAGTTAAAATTTTTATTTAATATCATACATTTTTTTAAATTTGCCAAAGCTATTTTTATTGTATTGATTGTTGGCTTTTGATTGAATTTTTCTTTAGTTATTAAATGATAAATGAGTTTGTTATTAATTCTCGTTGGTAAGACTTGTCCAATTTGAGGGTTTAGTTTGGAAAGAATACTTGTGGTATCTCCATATGTGTTTTTTATATCAAGGGCTATTCCTTTGCTCATTTTTAGGTCTGCTGATATGCAGTGAGCTATGGAGTAGTCATTACTTAGTTCAAATATGTTTAATTGTTTTTCTTTGATTAAATTAATTTTGGAATCAGTAATGTTAGTATAAGCTTTTATTATAAGATTGTTATTTAAAGTAATTTTTTTATTTTTGAAATCTATAATAGCATGGTTTTTGGATAGAAAATTGTTTCCTATAATAAATGCGCAAGATAAGTCTTGTATTATGTGAGTTAATAATTTGAATTTGATAGAATTTATTTCTATATCTATATCCGTGGATCCAGTTAATGTTAAAGGTTTGTTATTGGGTCCTGTTAATTTCATGTTAGTTACTTTGTTTATGATTTGGTCTTTGGGTACAAGAGTATGTCTAATGCAACATATATTTGCGCCTGTGTCAATTGTTATTGGAATATCATTATTGTTAAATTTTGCTTTTATGTATAATGCATTTGGAATATAATTTATTATATGTGTAATGGTTGGATTTGTTTTTGACATGTAAGGGGAACAATTTTTGTCATTATTGTTTGACCTATCTATTGGTTTTTTGATTGGGGAAAGTAGGACCAACATTTTGGGGCCTCATGTCCAATTTTTTGGCATAATTGGCATTTTATTAGTTTTTCTTTGAGACCACATTCCTCTGTTGTGTGATTTTTATACTGACAAATCTCACATTTAGTTTCATTTCTAGCTTTTCGTATTGGGTTTTGATTATATGGCTGTTTATTTTGGTAAATCTGTGGATTTTGAGTATAACGAGATTGATTGTTTATTTGAGGAGCATTTGGATTTGGTTTTTGATATTGTTGTTGATATGGTTGTTTAGTATATTTTGTGTGATTTGGGTTAAATGGCGTATTATTCTTTTGAATGTCTTTGTTTAATTTTTTAAATGTTTCTTGAGTTTTTAAATTATAATCATTAGTTAATTTTATGTTTTCTTCTAATTGGGAAGTTATGTTGTTTAATTGATCTTTAAATATAGAAGTTTTTATTTCTGATGGGGCTTTGGTTTGTTCACCAGTGATCATAAATTCTATCATTTCGAATTTTCGAATATTTGCTTTTAAATCTGTGATATTATTGTTTTCTAAAATGCCTATATATCTGGCAACGGTTGGTTTAAGACCTTTTATTATGTTTCGAACCATTTCTGGTTGTGGCATAAGTGGATCTACGCGTTTACATAAAGATTCGGCGTCATTTATATAAGAAGTAGTTTGTTCATCATCTAATTGTTTTCGTTTTCCTAGTAGGATTCGGAGCATATCTGTTTGGGCTATAGGTTCAAATTCAGTTCTTAGTTTATGTTCTAAGTCCTCCCATTTTGTTTTAACTAATGCATTGTCCTCGGAATTTTCGAAAAATGTTAAGGCTGATCCTTCTAGACATGCGGCAATATATTGGGATTTATCATCATTGGTCCACCCGTTTATGGATGCTGCCCTATTGTATTTTTTTAGGAAAGAATCAATATTTTCGGATATGGAGCCTGAGAATCTCCCTGGGTCAAAATATGGTTTTTTAGTGTCCATTCTATTTATTTTACCGACGTTAATAATTGGAGCAAAATTATGTTCTTCAAATGCGGAGAAATCTGTAGGTAGAGATTCTCCGTTAAGATATTTTAATAGTCTATTTTTTAATTCGGGAACAAGACCTGTGTCTATTAGGCCTCTTTTATTTAACTCGGAAATTAACTGTGGTTTGTTTAATTTACTAACTCCGGTTGCTAATAAAATACAAACTGTGTTGTCTGGAGGATTTAATTCCTGATTTTCTGAGCTGTTGTTATTCATTAATTTTTTTTTTTTTTTTTTTTTTTATTATGTATTTATATTAAAATGACATATTATTTTTTGTTATGTTTTTTTTGAATTGTTAATTTTATTTTTGCAAGCAGAAAATTTTTATTCAATGTTCGATTTCTTTTAGTCAACGTTCTTTAGTTGTTAAAAAAATTTTATATATTTATTGTTGGTTAAATATGAACTATTAATTAATTAATTTTAAGCAACGTTCTTTGGTTGTTAAAAAAAAAATTCTATATATTTTTGTTAGTTAAATGTGGACTATAATTTTTAAATTTCAATTAATTTTAATCAACGTTCTTTGTTTGTTAAAAGAAATTCTATACATTTATTGTTAGCTAAATATGAACTATTAAATAATTGATTTTAAGCAACGTTCTTTGGTTGTTAAAAAAAATTCTATATATTTTTGTTAGTTAAATGTGGACTATAATTTTTAAATTTCAATTAATTTTAATCAACGTTATTTGGTTGTTAAAAGAAATTCTATACATTTATTGTTAGCTAAATATGAACTATTAATTAATTGATTTTAAGCAACGTTCTTTGGTTGTTAAAAAAAATTCTATATATTTTTGTTAGTTAAATGTGGACTATAATTTTTAAATTTCAATTAATTTTAATCAACGTTATTTGGTTGTTAAAAGAAATTCTATACATTTATTGTTAGCTAAATATGAACTATTAATTAATTGATTTTAAGCAACGTTCTTTGGTTGTTAAAAAAAATTCTATATATTTTTGTTTGGGGCAAAAAATTTTGTTTAATTAATCTGATCAGGATTATTTTAGTGAGTTTCCTAGGTTTATTTAAATCTTTTTATAAGTGAGAGTCACTATTGTTGGGCGCCACTTTGTAATGAATCAAAAATAAGCTTGCGCGTTGCTATTGATGAAACTTTACCTTGTAATAATATATTAACTAAGTTGGTATAGTTAGCTATTTAAAATGAATAATAATTAAAGGGATTTTAGAATAGCGACTTCCTCTACCCTATCTTTTATTACCAATTAAAGCATATAATTATTACGATTGATTGGGATCGTGAGTATGTGAATTTGTTAAGATTATTTAAATCTGCTAGGATGCCTGAGTCTGCGTGTCGTGAATATATTTATTTATAACAACCTGATATTTTAGTATTTATCGGACGTATTAACATAATATCTTACCTTAACTGTGGTGAAGTCGGTCGATTGGAATAAAGTTATAAAAATCTTTTGAAATTGAAAGGTAATGAATAAAATTAACTTATAACACTCAGTAATTTGATTTGTAAAAATTTATAACAATATCAATATCCGTCAACTAAGCAGCAACGATCCGTGAATGAAGAGTGTGGTGGTCAACTCAATGAGTCGTTATAAAAGATAAATGACAGGCTAGAATGATATTAGCAGACTGTCTGTATCATGTTAAGAGGGCTCTACTTATAGTATTGACCCTTGGTGCTTGTTGACAGATTTGTTATGTTATTGTCGTTTATTATCAAGGTACATAGGTAAAAGGTGCGTGTTTTTAGTAATGTACATTTTTTTGATATGGCTTATGGTATATATATATATATATGTATAGGTATAAATAGATTTAATAATAATTTTATATAATATTGAGGTTCATGGGTACAGATATGTTATTATAAAGATTGTAATATTAGTGATATTTGATTAATGGCAAGTATAAGTATTATTAGTTATTATTATTAATATGTATAATTTTGATTGTTATAATGGGGTACAAAGATGTGTTATGGTTTATGATTAACATAGTTGAAATGATGATATTCGTAATATTATGAATATCATTACAACCCCTAAAATAGAATTTGCAGCTTTAATTTCCGTTTGTTCATAAGCAACCATGCGTTTGCATACTCCTCTGGGACAGAAGATTTTTTCAGAGCGCATAATATGGACAAAGTTTCGAAAACCAACACTTTTGGGAAAAACTAACAAAAATTTTAATTTTGTTCACAGTAATGAATTTATATATTAATTATACATATTTTTATTTAATTTATATTATGTATTATTGGTTGAAGAAGACTATAAGCATCGGTAATAGTTTATATTTTTTATTTAGATTTGACTCATTTGAGACTGTGTGTAGTACGAAAATTTGGTTATTTTAGGGACTGAATTATTCTATCAATTTTTCGCACTCTTTCGTAAATTTTTCTTAGTTTGCTGAAAAGAGCAACTTTTCTAGTACATTATATCATATTTTGAAGTCTTAATTATAAATATTAAATGTTTATCAACTTCTAACTACCAAATATAGGTAAATTTCGTGATTTTTATTGACATTTAAAATCAAATACTTATTTTTAAAAATTGTGACTGTAGATTTTTGAGATTTTTTCACACGAGTAAGAACAATGTGTAAGGAAAATTGAACATAAATTTCATATTTTATGGCCGACCAAAATTTTTTTTTATTGACGTTTTTCCAAAAAAAAAATAAAAAAAAATAGGATAACGGTGAAACGAAGTAGAACCCCATACAATGTATATACAAAAATAATATAAATTTCACTATGATTATATTTTTTGAGTTACAAAAACGAAAATTCGATTTTGTTAAAAGTCAGTATTTTTATAAAATTTTTTAAATTTTTATTTTTCTTAAATTACAATTATATTTATTCTAAAAGTATGAAGAGAATATTTTCATTATACATTCGAAATTTGAATTAGTTCACGTCTACCAATGTTATTAATTTTTATGACATATACTCGTATATTCTACATTTAGAATTCCTAAAACGATATAATATTATAATACATATAGTTTTACGTGATGTACGTGTTTTTGAATATGAAAAATGGATTACAAATAAACGTATATATACTGTAAAATATTACTCGCAGTTTACGAGTACAGTTTATTTATGATTAACTTCTGATACAAAAACTAACAATTAAACAATCATGAAATACTTCTTAGCATTGTTGTTGGTCTTCGCTATTATTATCCAAGTAAGTTGTATAGGTACTTATAAATTACATTAAATTCATAATTATTCATAATAATTCTTAAATATTTACTTACCTTTTCTTGAGCTATATTAAATATTGTTTAAAAATTATAAACTAGAAAAATGTTTGATTTGATTTTTTCTAGATCTCGACTCAATCAGAGATTGGAGATGCTATTAAATCGAGCGTTTCTTATATGGTTGATTATGTAGAAAGTTTCCTTAGTAGTTTAAAATATAAGCTAGCAAGTTAGTATTCATATAACAAATTTAACTAATATAACAAAACTATAGTATACAGTTATTCAGAAAAATATTTTTAAATTATAAAAGAAATAATAATTTTTGTATTTTAAAATTTAACAATTTCCTTATTTTTCAAATTTTTTTATACTTATAATTTAATACAATATAATGGTTATAAATTATTTTAATTTTCGATTGAATAATTTATTTTGTATATGGTATTTTAAGTAGAAATTAACAGTCTAAAGGCTGGTTTACACGCTACGACTTATTGTACATTTTATCGGATATCACAAATCGTATCAAGTAAAACGGAGCGTGTAGACAGAAAATTGTACGTCTTATAAGCGGAACATGTAGAAACTCCATAAAACGTACGTTTTATTGCCCGTTTAAGATTTTCGATAAAACGTACAATAAGTCGTAGCGAGTAAACCATCCTTATGAACTCATAGTTACTTAACATTTTTAATATAAATTCTCCAAATGTGAATATAAGTGACCATTATGTTTCAGAAAATCTTACTACAGTATTTCTTTAAAATTTAAAGTTGACTTTTTATATTCATTAAATCACGATATAAATTTAAATTATTTACAGTGAATAAATACGTTTTTAATATCAGTTTTTTTGTTTTATTTACAGTACGGCTCAATTTTGAACCGAACACCTTAAGTTATGCATTGAGGGATGCAGGATTCACTATTGGAAATTCACTAGAAAATGCTGCTCTAGTAATAAAGAGTGCTTTATAAATTTACATCAAAATTTAATCAATAACTAATGTTTTCACCTTTAACTAATTTTTTCATGCTGCAAATTAAATTATAACTGTATTACAAATTGAATTCAGTTTTAAAATATGAATGTTAATAAATATATTATATAATATAAACGTGACTTGTACTACTGTCTTAAATACTTATAAACTATAAGTATTAAATAAGCACCTCCTTATGGTTAATAATGTATTACATTTATTCAAGGATATAATATTCATTTCACCAATTCGAAACCTGTAGTATCTATAGACAGTGTTGAGACCACGATATAGATAAAATAAAATAAAATAAAATCTACATAGTGGTTGAGACTTATCTAGATAAAAATATTAATTATCAATAATATTATCTAGACAGATCACTAAACTCTATACTGTATAGAGTTCAGTGAGACAGGTATATAATGTTATCTATTTATCTATCTTAGATGAACTGGTTACCTACTGTTTATTTATCTATATAGATATATTTTTACTATGTATTATATTTAATTAATATTTTGAGTGCTTTGGAGACACGAGGATTTTGCCGCGAATCGCCTGGATAGCTGTAACAATAATATGTGTAGCTAAAAAATTAATATGATTGAAAAAGTACACTTAAATTTTCCTTAATTTTGACGAACATTTGTACTCAATGAGTACTGACTGAATATAGCTAAATATTATTTAGCTAAGATATATATATTGTATATAAGTGAGCTTCATCAAGAATAACCATATATAATAACTATAATTGTAGTATTTTGGATAATGGATAACAATTAACAACCATCGTTGTCGTCATATACTGTTTCTTGATAAAAACTATTAAAATCTTCTCGAATATAAATGCTTTGATGCACCAAAGCAGTTTTCGTTGATTTTATATTAATAAATTGTAAAATATCCGTAACGTGTTAAACGGCCAAACGGGTAAATCTATCGTCTGGTAAATATTAAAGGAGTAATTTGACGAAGCAATAACTCCCCTGCAAAATTTAAGGAGGCGGTAACATTTTTACGGTTATTCTAAATAAAAACAAATAATTTTTTTTACATTCTTAATGAAAAGTAATTTATGGAATGATAAATAATTAAAATTATATGAAAAATAAATAAGTTGTAAAATTATTTATATTATTAGCATATTATTATTATTTATATTTATAGCATATAAAATTGTTATATATTTATCTAGCGCGATTAGTCTTACCAAGATAAACATTAACGCTTAAATAAGATTCAGAAATAAACAAATAGATATAATAACTAATATTTATAATCAATGATAAAAGTTTACTTTTGTTGACTTGACACCTGTTAGTTATGTTTAACAATAATTTATTGTGCTTATTTTCTAAACAATTCTATCCATCTCACCTTGGGAGATTATTGTTTTAGATGTTTCTAGATCAACAATTAAGCAAGCTCTAAGTAGTATTGTGTAACGACAATAGTATACACAAATTTTCTAAATTATTTCTTAGCAAAGATAGTAATAATAATAATAATAATCTTTGGCTATTTCTTAGCAAAAATAGTTGGGAACAATAATAATTTTTTTTTTTCAAATATCAGGCGTAACTCATTAGGATGAATTGCTCCAAATGCAATATTATATACATAGTTTGGGGACGGAGTGGCCGAGTGGACTAAGGCGTCGGCTACGATACGTACCGTCGCTGGTTCGAACCCGGCCACGGCAGCCTCTCTACTTGGACAGGAAACAACTGCCTTTGGAGAGAGATTGCCATCCTCCCTCCCCGGGACATGGCAGAAACCTACGGGTGTCCCAATCAAAATTCTGCCAACCAGGCGGTCCGAGATTGTTAGTCATAATTTCGGACACACACCCGCCACACGAGTATTTTATTTTTATATACATAGTTTAAGCAAGAAGTTAACTAATGAAATGGACGAATTTCTAAAAAAAATATTATTTTTTAATATTGTTTAATTAATTGTATTGTATGAATATACTATATACAGATATCAATTAAAAAGAAGAAAGTATAAACACAGAAAATATTATAATATTGTACAATGTGTATAACATACAAGCCAGTATAGTACTTAAAGTTACTGTGTCGGTGAGATATAGAGATGGTTATTGCTGGGATGATTATATATGAATGGTATTGCTGTATTGGTATTTTAAAGTTTAGGAAATTATAAAATGTTTATTAAGTACTTATATAAGTACTGATTAAATATTTCAAAACAAAATGGTTAATATTTATAGAATGATAATAATAAAATAACTAATATCGTGCATTCGAAAATCGTTGCAATATCCAATTTTGTCAATATTTTATTTTCTAATACTTATAAACATTTTTCATTTTTGAAACTTACCTTTACAAAATGTATTTATTGGCCACAAAGAAATTTTGTATTCAAGGAACAATTAGAAACATAAAATTTTTAAATAACTATAAATTATAAAATATTAAAAAATTTAATTAAAAATAAAAATTATATTAATAATATTTGTAAATAAATAAATACATTTTATATAATTTCATTTAGTCTAAAAATATTATATGGGAGATTCAAGTTCATAAACATGTCAGTGTGTTTATGCTAAGTGGTACCACTAAATATTTCAGTTAAATGACCTTGTATTCAAATGGGATATTTAGGGAATGAGGGAATGAAAGGGAGTACCAAAATACATAATTTTAGATATATTTCAAATTTAGCCAAGACGGAACATGCATGCGCAAAACAACTTACTTTTTTTAAACGGAAGCACCATTTTTTTCTACGTATTCTGTTAATTTATTTTTTCTAAACAATTTTGATATAAAAAATTTTTCCTAATTAAAAAATTGGCAAAGTTGTAGTATGTTAAAGTTTAATAATTACGAATAATCTGGTTTTGACAAAATTTTACTTATGTTCAAGTTAATATTCGAAAATCAAAATCGAAATAATATCTCCTATAATTTAAATACCTTTTTGTAGACAGATAAGTTATAAATAAAAAAGACTCTGGCGACATTTGTGGACAAATGAGTCTATATTTACAAATAATAATATAATGAATACACAAAACCATAGATTTTGGAACAATACAAATATATACGGGTTTCAATAAATTATCTTTCAGACAGTCTGGGATATAATATACTTTTAAAAAAACAGTTAACCAAAGTGCGGTCAATGATCGGTCGATGGTCTTATAGCTTTTGACTAATCCGCTTATAATATTTATTTAATTTATTGAATACATAATTAATATTTGATGTTAAAGATTTCTGGTATGAATATTTTATTTTATATGTTCTACTAAAATAAATGTAAAAGTGTTGATCATAAAATGTTAAGATAAAAAATAAAAATTAAAGCTCGACCAAGTTCATAATTTATTTATATTTTTAAAACCTAAAAAATAACCTTCAAACTTATTCAAATATGCGATACGAATAAATAAGTTTTTATAGTTTCGATAGCTACTTATAAATATATATTTGTTTATAACTTGTTTGTGTAGTAATTAGCTTAACAAAGAATAAAACTAATTAAAATAACAAAATACTGAATGGAAATTTTTAGTTATATTATCAAAGTAATGGTAAACAGGTGATTCTATTTTGACCGTGATTTCAGATAAACTAAATACGTATTTGAGTATTTAATAAATATTTTATGTTTATTTATTTATTTAATACTCATATAAATGTGCATGTGCGTGTGATAATAATTATTACCTTTTAATGAATTATAAAGAGTATGATAATGAATAATAAGGATGCCAGTTAAAATTGCAAAAATAAAATATAAAAAAATAGCTTATACCTACATAGAAATAAATAAATACTTAGTCAGAAGTATTACTATATTTGTAATATACGACTGGCTTAGAATTAAAAATACATCATAACAAAGGTAATAAAATACATAATATAATAATAAAAATAGGTGCATATAATACAAAGTTAGTCAAATCGCAACTCAACATACAAACTATTAACTTTGTAAGTACCTGATGATGAATTTTTCATTCGAAATCGGTTATATATTACAAACAGGGCCCGGTACCTTTTTGTTTTTACGGTTCCGCTTCTCAATTATTTCATTAAAAGGTTCTGGTTTCGATTTTTGAATAATAAAAACTAAGGTTTAAGGTTAGTGTTTTTATAGGACTTTATATTTCATTTTTTTTAAAATTGTTTTCGTAGTATTTGTTAATGCACTTTTAAATAATAACTTATAATATGTTATTGGCATTGAAGATAATCCGTCATAATGCAAAATGCTACTTGCAATATTTTATCATACGATTCATTTATATAAAATATAATTATATAATTTATTTATAAATAATGTATAAATAAACTTTACGATAAAATTGGTTCTTATGAAACGGACCATATAGACACGTTTTCACTAGCACGATTAGCAAACGCGAACCACGAATTAACGTTTTGTTATGTGTGAAGTACATTAGTGAACGAATCCACTGTGATTTTTTTTATTATAATGAATACATCAGACGACGTATATATATTGAAAATTATTTTTGAAGAAGAAGATGATGATGACTAGGGCCCGGATTTCAATGTAAAATGCATCTTTTTTGGTTAGTCTTAGACAATGCTTTCCAAGTTTATAATTTGATTCATATAACAGAGACTTCAAAGGTGAAATTTTTATTTTGCATTTTTTGCTGTTTTTTTGCATATTTCAATATTTTTTAATTTGTAGAACATATTTTAGCATTTTTTGGTCTTTTTTCGTTTTTAATGCATATTTGTTTAATAAACTATACAAATTTAGACTATTCAAAAATATTATCTAAAGAGAAATTATTTTTTTAATATTTAAGTAGCTTTAACGAGTTTTCCATATTAATTGTCAGTCTTTATTTTTCGATTCAGTTTTTATCATAATTTATTATTGACTGTGAAGTGTCACCCGTATTCGGTCAAAAATCACGTTCAAATAAGTCTGTTCGTATTACATCGCGGCATAACATTTGCTTGTCAGTATCAAATCAATTTTTCAATTTTTCAGTATTTTTTAATAAAATAATAAATAAAAATTACATCTTATTTAAAATTTACAAATCGTGTAAAAAAAAAATATATATATATATATATAAATGGCATTTTTAAGTTCATTTTTGTGGTAAAATGCATTTTTTAAGAGCATTTTTGGCTATTTTTTAGAGCATATTTGTATAGTTTTAAATGCATTTAAATCCGGGCCCTAATGATGACGTTTTGCTCTGGCATTTGTCAGAAGAAATGAGAAAAGAACATCATGAATCATTATTTAAAAAGAGATGTACGGAACGTTATCACGAGGTACTTATCAACGGTAATTTGAAAAATAATAAAATCAAATTCAAAGAAATTTTTAGCATTCAATCATGAAACGAGTGTCGTATCATAATTATTTTTCAATACAACAAATAAATCGTGATGCAAACAAATTTAGATCGTGGATGCGTGAAGAAAACGTACCTTTTTCATTGCTTCCATACGAGACATTTTGTGGCCGGCTACTTTCGTCTGAAAAGAATCGTGCGATTAAGATAACATTAAGATGACATTGTTATAAATAGAAGCGTATACACGAGACACAGACACCAAATGTGTGTCGTACCACCTAATTTGCGTGTCCTGACTTCTCTAGTGGCCGGACATTGTGCCCGTGTCCGAGTCATTGATATATATAAACTTGAATTAGTACGTTCTGACGAGACACGCATATTCGAAAAAACATAGATTTATTTATTTAATATTTTTGTATTATTATTTATTATGTGATAAAATCATAGCCAAAATTAAATTATACTATTATAAGTATGATTTTCGCCAGTTTTGATACCGACAAATTAATTGTCAAAATAAACGTTACCCTTCATTATGGGATACATCAGACTAGTTGTTGAAGTGGATGGAGTACCCCTTATTATTTACGGTAAGATTATACATCCCCTTTAATTTTAGTCTCCAAAGTTCGGTGGGACGCTTAAGAAAATGTATTATAATTTTATGTTGTATGTTAATTTTAATAATTTATTAAATGGCTTACGCAGACACACAAATTGATTAAACGTCGCAAACGTATTTTATTTCGCTCGCATAATCTCTACATTTCTGATGATGGTTAAATTTAATGTGATAAGCGATTATTAGATAATAAATTATTGTTTAGTAGTGTGTAATCCACATTCACGCTGTCTCTTATTATAAATATCCAGTCGCTCGTGTAGATAACTTGATAACACGTACACACCGGTCACCGAGACACAATAATGTAACATAAATCATAATTCATAATACAATTGTATTTAATGCAATAATATTGATGTGGTATTGAGAATAAACAATAGTAACTAATGAGTACCTAATGACTAATAAATAATATTATTTTAATATATACCAGTTGGTGAGTTTTAATTTTTTGTTTTGATGGTCTCTTCAAAAAATGGTTAGATATAGACTTTGGATGAAAAGCTCAGGAATGCTCCTCAATTTTTGATGACATTAGTCCTCCCTTAACATTTTTCCCACTTTAACCACTGCATCAAACTCAGATTATGCAAATAAAATTATCAAACAAGAAAGCTGGAACGATGTTTGCCGAATTTTTAAAGAAAGGGTTTGATTCTACGGATGCAAAGGAGAAGGACAACTATTGTATGATAATATTGTAAAATAATAAAATAAAAATATAACAGTTGTATTGAATCATATACTCGTGAACATCAAGTGTTTCGTCTGAAAGGCGATCAAATAGAAATTTTTTGTGTCTCTGTAAACAAGGGGTCAAACGACTGTTGCCGTGCGGCGATATTGAAAACAAATTAAACGTGTAAATTCGTTTTTGACTTAGTTGTACGGCTAAATGATTAGTTACTTCGGCACCTCCTTGAGAATGGCGGTCCTGATAATCAACAGTTATTTATAATTTGTTTCCAATATAAAATAATTAATCAGAATCAATGTATAATAATTTATCCATAATTATTTATCCATGTATTGTTTTTGAAGAATATTGTATTAAAAACTATATATTAATGTTTTGGATAAATCCAATACACTTATTTCTACATAAACATGTTGATTGAAATAAATTTTTATTTTTTCATAGAATAAAAAATAATAGGAAAAATAACGATACCACAAGCTTAATATATATAGTTAATATTTTGGTACCTATTAAAAATATATTTTATAATGATCAATGATTAACGTAAACAAAAGCAAACGTTCAAAACCTCTTCATACTTTTTGCCTTTAAATTAGTAAGTGTCATAAATTTGGTGTCTTAATATAATTTTAATTTTAAATGTATAGAATTTTAGTATATAACGTGCGCTTAATGTGGTTTGTACAATAGCCCATTTTGAGGCAAAATCGATGATAAAAATACTCAAATTTCTTCTCCAGCTGATAAAAGCCGTTTACGAATATTATTTTTATTATTGTTTTGGGTGAAAAATCTAAGTTCGTAGCTGAAGAATCCTGTGGAAAGTGATAATAGCGTATTTATTGTTTTTTCTTGTAAATATTGAATACTTGGAATCAATTGAACTCCAAAACTTAACGAATTTAAATTTACTACATTTTAAATTCAAAGAACGACCAGGCTAAAGTCCTAAATGTTATTTTCGTTCAGATACTTCTAGATCAAATTTAGCATCTGATGATACTCCAAAAGGATTGTGCATATTCGTCAGTAGACAAAGTAAGAAAATATTTCTACCTTTTTTTCATAGTTATAAGATGGTTAATTATCAAATGGGAAGTTACTTCTCCACTTGGAACAATATCTGCAATTAATGGAAACATTAGTTTTTTCTACGCGGTAAAACGTTTGGCTTGGTCTAATTAAAATTTTTAGTTTTCTCTAAGTTTATAATATTTCGATTTTAGATCTAAAATATTATTCATAGTCTATGAATATTAGAAAATAGTTACTGAAAAGGATAGACTTTATTTTAAATTCAAGTGATTTCAATATTTGGTACCAACCAATTTGAAGGAAGTGGAGAAGTTTTAGCCTTAATTTAAAATATATTTATTGTTATACGTCCATTTCTAGACACCCGAATGTAAAAAGTTGCCAACATCAAACACTAATTATATTGGGCTCCACATAGCTCATAAAACAATGAGCTGTACTGTACTTTTTATTTTTAATTTTCTATCTATATATTGTAAAATCATTAATTAATTATTTTCTATGAATGCCAAAAACACTAGACGTAGATACAATAAATATTTATTATTATGAATCATGATGACATTTTGTGTTTAGAATACCAAATAATATGTATCAATTATACAACATATTAAATATTGTAATTTGGTGTACGTGTCTTTAAATATGAAAAGTACATTTCAAATTTTCCTATATAAATGGTAAAACATGACGTACACTTTACAGTACATTTGATATTGACTACTGATTTAGTGATAAACATTTAGTAGCCATGAAGTTCGTCTTTGCGTTGTTGTTGCTTATTGCTATTACTTTTCAAGTAAGTTGTATGCTCCAAAATTAAACGACATCGTTTTTTTTTTTTTATAACTAATAATACCTACGGCTTAGCATGTTGAAATCTTTGTTTTTTGTACTTTTTTTAATTAGGTTACTCACCAATCGGAAATCGGAGATAGCATCAAATGGGGCGTCAGTAAAGCAGTTGATATTACTGAAAATTTTCTAAACTTTATGAAAAACTTATTGAACCGTTCGTATTTTTATCAAAAAACCTTATCTATAAACATAATATTATATTCAATTTTAAATACATATATTATAATCAAATGAAAAAAATCTAAATGTGAAATAATGGAGTTAAAAGGGTCAAATAATGTCATACATTTTGATTCGTGGTCTAGATAAATTATATTGATAGTGACTAAGTGGAAAGTGGTATGAAATTAACATGACATTGGTTACTATTGATCTTGTAGCATAAGAGTGATAATTTTTTTTTAAATATTTTTAAAATTTCAATTTAATGAAATATTAAAACTTTAGATTTTAAGACAGATTTTTGTGATTCACATGAAAAAAGATGAAAATCATCTTCATACTCATTATTGTAACTCTTATTTTTCTACAAGAATATCTTAAATTTTCTTTTCGTAGTAATACAATTTTTTAATTCATCAAAAATATGTTCAGTGAATTTTATAAATACGTTTTGGTCTTACTTTAAAAAAAAAAAAATTGATGGAAATTATATTCATTATAAGTTACTATATCCATCGACGAGATGTTATTAATAAATAATATTAATAGGAGTATACTTAATTACCAATAAATATAAAATAAATGTTTTATTTTAAATTTTTTTAGATTTATTCAATTATCACTATGATATACCTTCAATAGCAAGTGCAATTAGGAGATTGGGTTATATGATCAGTCATTCTATTGACAGATCTGCGATCAGAATAAAGTTGATGCTAACATAAGATTCCAAATATTTTATCAAGAACAAAGCATAGACCTTAAATTAATGGATGTTATCTGGACATTATCTGCAACAATTATATTATATTACACAATTAATAACTGTAAACGAGTTAAAATTGTATTTGATTAAAATGATATGATTTTTATAAATTATCATAAATATGTACTTTATTAATAGCACATAACACATACCTATAATTCATTATACAATAAAAATCTAATACATTATAAAATATTTTTATTTTTATCTACATTTTCAACGTACTAAATCGATTGAATACTTGTATTTATTAATATGGATGTTTAATAAATAGAACGTAGCATATATTTTATTTTATGACGATTAAATTAAATTCTTAATCTAAACGAAAATATCATTAGCTTAACTCCTGTTGATTTTTCGACTTTTTGTTTATTTAACATCATGACGTTTACATCTTAATGTATGTAAAAATATATAATATACTAAATGAACTTTAATCGAAGAGTTCAAAGATTTATTTTTATAAATATTACTTTCTCTGTTTATATGTAATTAGTGCACACCTGTAAAACAGCCGTACGTACACTTTTTATTTTTTCTTCCGTTTATCGTATTATATATTAAAATGCCAAAATATAAGTGTCTTTCGTTAAATGAATAATTTGATAAATATTGATAAATACATACAAAGAAGCTTTAATTCAAAAAAAAAAATCTACATTGGTTTTCTATTAATCAACAAGTTGATAATCTTCTTTAAATGGTTTCATCGATCAAACAGCACACAGATGCAAAAATAGCAGCAACCGTGACAAAACAAAAAACTTTTCATCATTTTTGGAAATCCTAAATGTTTATACATACCTATTTAATTGCCGTAGTATGTAATCTATACATATAAAAATGGAGCCAAAAATGTTTAACAATTCATCAATTGAGAACGGTTGGGCCGATTTGGCTCAATTTTTTTTTAATTGTTCATAATTGCCAAGAGATATTCAGTGATAAAAATAAATGAGAATTTATTGTTTTATGTTGACAATAATTTCAACACGCATACGAATTACAAAGGAATGCATCGTTACTGATCGGCGGGCAACGTCGAGTAATTCATCATATAAAATAAAACATAATATTATAGTTGGTACTTTTAATGGGCAATGAAGTGCACGGGATTAGCTAGTATATAACAAAAAACCTATATTTTAGTTTAATTTTAATTAATTATATTATTTAAAACAATAGTTTGAAAAATATTCTTTGGTATTTTCTATTTATTTGAATTGAATAATCCAGAATTTTTCCGTTTTATTGAATAAAGCGAAATACTGCTTAAAGCGGAATTTTTTGTTGGTCTCATGCGATTCCGCCTTAGACAGTTTTCACTGTACCTCAAAACAGATCAACGTTTAATTATTTACAGATTATATTAATTTATTTATCGGGGTACTTTAACCATAGTTCAAACCTATTTGCACATATAATGTATGGAACTATTTAGTTTCTACGACTTAAAAATTCAAAAAAGAAAGCAATTTTTGAAAGTTAATATCCCCATTTATTATTTAAAAATGAAACTAATATTTTTCTTTTATTTTACTATCGAGCGCTTCTAGTTTAATAATAGCGACTGATATGATGAGGGAGGAATACGTTTTATACCACATCTGAATCGGATAACTCATAGGAAGTGGTTTTTAATTTAATCAATAACTTTTATATCAACAATTGACTGTAACAATAGACACATAATCGAGTAATGATCTAATAAAGGAACGGTAAAGTAATTTTAACATTAAAGGATTGTTATGTCGGCAAAACACATTCCGAGACATCACGAAAGCAGTCAAGCGCAAGAGTGAACTGGACGAGCTCGTATTACTTTGCCTCGCTTCACCTCGCCTCGATGGCATTCGGTCGAAAGGCGGTTTTTTGTGCCCGAGTCAAAGGTTAGTCGAGACGCGAACACGAGAGCACCTAGTTCATACTGGTGCGTTCTTGCATATTCATCGTTGTTTTATTTCTGTTTTGTGTGATTAGTAATAATAATTTACATTCAAATTTTTGGAGTTATACTAAAATGTACCACAACGACAGAAAACAAATCAACGATGTATGGGTTCGATTAACCTGACAAATGGAACGTCCAGTAACCGAGTTAAAGAAAAAAAGAGATTAGTTCATAGCTATATTTAGGGGCCATTTGCGTAAAAAAAGCTTCAATAAGATCAGGAGCCGGTGCAAATGATATTTATAAACCAGTATCGTTTGTTTATGAATACATGGATTATTTTCTAGCACTATTTTACGAATGTTAGACAACTGTTACCCGGAGTACTGAACACAAAAATTCGAGTGCTTGTGACCCGAGGTAAGCCAAGAGTTGCACTCACACTTCCTCGCCTAGCCTAAATTCTCGTCGAGGCTATCTCGGCGAATGTGTACTGTCGACATTAAAGTCTTTACAGCTACGATTTATGGAGCCTAACATTAAAGAGGCTGTCTATTCTTGTATAAGAATATAATGATCATTAAAAGAAATAAAATAAATTTACAAAACCAAGTATAGAAAAACTCGATCGAGTATGGTTTTATTTAAATACTAATTAATGACAAATTGGATTACAAATTTTAGGAAAAGTCATAATTACGCTTTTTTTATACTTAAAAATAAATTATTTAGACTACACTAATTACTAAAACGATTTAGGTCTTCCTTAAGCAACAAATTATCTTATGAAAATGTAATAATGCGATACATTTTTTTATCATCTGTATAAAGTAAGATATTAGAGTTTATAAATTGTATAGCTTTAATAAATAAATAAAATAGTAATGGAATCAAATGTAATTTCTAAAAAATTAAAACAGTTCTAAATTGTATAATTTTAAATAATATATTATATATTTTGTGTTATGAAAAAATAAGAATGTTGAAATATATATATTATAAGTGTAATTTTTCAATTTTCTTTGCCTTTTAATAAATAACGTCCACGAGTTTTCATTGATTTTTGTTTTTTTGGAATATCGCTATAGCATTTATGATGCGTATATAGCAATTATGCTATCAAAAGAATAAGAAGAAGTACGACGAAGTAGATATTTAAGAGAGGAATTTAATTTAGGAACATATTATGCAATTATTTGAAAAAAAAAAAAAAAGCCTCATGTACTAATGTACTATAATTATGGCTTATTTGCTCATAAAATAAATACACATTTACATTGAATATATATGCTGTATATTATAATAATATACTTAAAGATTAGAGAACATTTTATATGTATACCGAACAAGTAAAACAATGTATCATGTGTTCTCAATAAAAACTTGTTGTACATATTTATTAAAGTTTATAATTTCAGGCTTATAAAATATCGATTAGGTTTTATTTGAATTACATTTATTGTTTTTTTCGTATATTATAATCGTTAAAGGTGAAGATAAAAGATACAGCATGATATACTGTTTAGATGCATTTAATTTCCAAATACTCGCATTATTTTTCATTCGATGACCAGAAATCTTGTGTAATCTAATCTATAATGTCTTTTATTGTCTCAGCAGTATTTTCTATTGCATCACTCACTGAGTCGCCGGCATCTTTTATTGAATCAGCTACTGAATACTGATCCATGTTGAATAGATCTACAAATTATAACGTAAAATATTAATCCTCGTAATAGTTCTTATTAATTATTATTATATAATTATAAGGTATTAAATATTAAATGTATTTTCATTTCTTTTAATTAATATAAATAACTACTTTAGAAGTTTTCTATTCTTTGTTAATGGTAATAATATATATGTTTTGAATATATTCAATGAACTATTGTCTATTATGTGAAAATTATTTTAAGTTTTATTTATCGTTTAAATTAAACCCTTTATTTATTGACATACTGTTAAGATTTACATTATAAACAAAATACTCCATTAAGACTTTTTAAATGTTGTATCGGATAAGTACTAAAAATTAATTTGAATAATTTAAACTGCAAAATGTATACTAATGTTTTGTAATCACAAGTACCTGGTAATTTTTAAGACTATAAATTTCAAGACAATGGTTAATCCAAAAATAAGTAAAAACAATAATTATTAAGTTAGTAGTTTTTTTTAAGTCAATATGTTTGTAAGTATGTATCAATATTTTATCGATATAATTTTTATGCTAGAAATCGATAAGTACACATAAAGTATACAGTTATTTCTGAAGACTTTTAGGCTACATCCGGGTTGCGGTTGGTGGCGGTTTTTGAGATAAGTAAGCATACAGTTGCGGTCACGTCATTTTAAGGGTACATCCAAGTTACGATCATGTAATTTTGAGGGTACATTCGTGTTGCGGTCATGTCGGTTATATTATAATATTATATTATTTTCAAATTTTAAGTTATAAAATAAAAAGTTTAAATAAAGTGCAGCAGAAGTTGACTGATTAGGCTTATAAAAAACTGGTTTATTAAATAGGTACACTATAATGTCATATCATACCTTATTTTAGATATTCGTTAAAATTAAGCCTTTAAGATATTATCTAAAATCTGCATTGCGAAATATAACTCCAATCTTAGAATCAATATTATTCCCAAATCCTAATTTTCGATTACAAAAAGTTATTTTATTGTATAAATATTTAACTGGTGATATCATCTATAGATAACTACCTATATTAATAAATTGTAATACCGTAGTAATTAGTATATCACCTTTATGTCAGGTGACCGCTACTAGTATGCAACCTTTTAGATTCTGAACGGAGTGAAGAATGTATTGATTTTACAATGTGTGTTTTTTTTTTTTTTAGATTCTGAACGGAGTGAAGAATGTATTGATTTTACAATGATGTGTGGTTTTTTTTTTTTTTGTGTCTGTCGACACGATTTGGGGCAGTAAAAATGCTTCGATTGCCTTATGTAGCAACTTTTCTGAAAGGAAAGTGAATCTATTTGGTACTTTGGGGGGTCAAAATTTTCAATATTTTTTAAATGCGACGGGAAAAACCCTAAAAAAATTTGGGAAAAACGGGAGTTTTTACGCAAAACCAGTTTTCGACATAATCAAATTTTTTATTTTGCTATAACTCAAAAACTAATCGATGTAAATACTTGAAATTTTCACCAAATGTTTAGATTAGCGTTCTCTATATACCATTAAATTTTCAAAGTATTTTGACTTTTATTGAGCTATTTATAGACAATTGAAATTTTCAATTTTTTTAAGTATTTTTTTTTTAAATAACGATAAAATTTTTTTGGCTGCCCAGAAAATCTTGAAAATTTAATACAAGGTTTCATATAAGTTGTTCCTTAACTGATAAAAAAAAATCGAAAATCGTAAGTCACAATTTTTTTTTATAAGTGCTCAAAGTTCCAATTTATACGAAATATGTAAAAATCACGATAATTCGCAAGTTATTTTGTAGATAAAAATTCATAAATTTTTTTCTGTTCATACTTAAGGTTCAAAATTTTAACACTAGGTTATCTATAAGCTACTCTTCAAAAATATTTAAAAAAATTTTTACCGGACTTAGAGGAAAAAATTTTATGGCTGTTTGAAATATAAATATTTACGAAATTGCATAAAATATTTGTTATAAGTCGCAGATTTTTGAAATTTCTACCAGCTGTTAATATTGGTATTTCCTTTATGTCATATTTCTTTCAAAATATTATATTGATTTTTAAGCCACTTATAGGCATTTAAAATATTCAATTTTTTTTACATTTTTTTTTTATAATCGGTGATAAAAAAAATTTGGCTCGTACAAAATACTTGAAAATTTAATAGAAGATTCCACAGAAGTAGTTCTTAATGTCATTCAAAAATTATTAAAATCCATAGGCACAATTTTTTTTATAAGCGTTTGAACAGCGAATATTGACATAAAATTACATGTAAAATATAATATAATGTATAATATTCTAGACTGACAAACTATGTCGCTGTATGCAACTGCCAACCCATCCTAATTGAAAAATAAATTTATCGTTTCAAAATAAAATATACTTTTTACAATATTTATAAATAACAATGTATTATATCCTAGACAAACATATTAACTCCGTTCAGAATCGTTATTCGTATACAATGATATTTATCATTGTATTCAAATTTAACAAATCCATTGTAATAATGACCTATCCTATAAACGAGGTGCACTCCATCCCCAACTGTACAGCAGAGCGAGGCCCATCCGGTTCTTTTTTTTTTTTTGTTATACCGCAACTAGTAGTATTTTTATAATTTTATCGTAAATATATGGTATATACCGGCCTTTTAGCATTTGAAATTATAAGACTAAACTGTAAATAATTAAAATATTCTACTTTTCGCTCAAATCATGGCTAAATTAATAACAATATTATTTTTATTTTTTTCTAATATTTTTCTTTACTATATTTCTTTTTTTCTTTTTGAGTTTATACACAAGATATAAGAGATATTTTTAGAATAATAAAAATCTTGCATTTTATTTGAATCACTCACTACTTATGAAATTTTCTGTATAGTCAACCATGTTATTAACAGCCGATTTGATACTATCCCCAATTTCCGACTGCGTTGTCACCTAAAAAAAAAAAAAAAATATAATTTTACTATAATACTTAACAAAATGTTTTAAGTCAAGATGAACCTATATTAAAAAAAATACACGTTTATAGTTTTTAAATTAACAACATACTTGAAATGTAATAGCGACCAGCAATAAAAATGCTAAAGTGTACTTCATGATGATTACTTTAATGTTTATTACTGAATCAGAAGTTTTTTTCAAATGAACTGTAAAGTTGCAAAATATTTTACTTTATATATACTTACGTTTATTTAAAATGTTTTTTTCGTATTCAAAAACACGTAAATATCAACACGTAATACTATGATATTTACAGATACAAATTAGGTATTCAGAATACAAAGTGATTTGATTATTAATAACAATAATGTGAACTTAATTTTCAAATAATTTACAGTTGACGGCCTTCTCGTATATTTTAAACTTCTAAAATGTTATGAATAAATTATACATTACATTTTACTTTTAACTAAAAAACACATTATTGCATTGATGAGTATCTATATTCTATTATAGTATTTAATTACAGATCACAGGTTACTTATTTTTGGATTTGAGTTAAAAGTATATATATATATATATATATTTTGTGTATGCAAAACAATGATCTGATACTCAAATTTACATTAAAAACCAATTATATATAGTAATAAGTAATAATATAGATAATTTTTAATAGAATACCACATATTTTTCAACCAGTTTTATGTTGTAGTGACGAAAAATTGACAACGAATTTCCTATTTAAATATAATTTACATATTACACAGTAACCATTAACTAAATAAATACTTTAAATGTAATTTTATGTATTTTATTCAATTTAAAATTAAGGTCCCTTCGAATTATGTCAACATTCTAAATTCTTTAACTTAAAATAATATTTATAAAATTTAGTAAGAACTGATTTAAAAATGGCTGTTAAAAATCCTTTTTTCAAATAATGGTTACTATTACATAGTACTATATACTTATTTGAAAAAAGTTCTATCGATTTCTTGTAAGAAATGTTTATGCTGGTTGAAAAAACGCAATGAACTTATAAAGTTTGATATTATAGTCAGACCCGTATTTGGGGGTAGGAGCAAATGTCCCTTGTTGCTCCTGGAGGTAAATTTTTTTAATCATTAGTAGGGCGTGTACCGAACTGTACAGAAAAAATGTGTACCGACTATTATGGCACATTATGTATTTGATCACACATAAATATATTTAAATTTGTTTTATAATTATATATAATACAGGTGGGTACAGGCAGGGCCGTGCCTAGGGGGGTGCAAGAGGTGCGCGTGCACCGGGCGCCATTGACCACCGGCGCCAAATACATTTTTATAATCTAAGTAATATTACTAAAATACTCAATATTAATTCATTTTTTTTTTCTCTCGTCGAACACCACTATCTCGACATAATTAGCATTGCATTGATTGCCTACCGGTTACAAATATAGTGTTTTTATTCTTAGCGTTAGTATTTATTTTTCCCCGAAATGACGACGTCGCTGATCGCCGTCGTCGATAACAACTATATTATTATTGTTACTTGATAAAATTAATTCAATAACATAAATATAGACTTAATATCATAACATAGACTGCGACATATAACAACGACTGGAAGGAATTGTACGATTTTATTTTGAACCCATGATATCTAGTTTTCAGACGTACTGTGTTCACGTCATAGTGCATATTTTTCATCAGGAAACAATTATTCATCAAAGCCTCAAATAAAAATATTACGTAGAGGGGGTGGGGGCGCTAGAAATAATTCTTCGCGCCGGGCGCTGATTATGCTAGGCACGGCACTGGGTACAAGGTCGTTGAGAAAAAATTTCAGGTCCGGGAGAAATCCTACCTTTCTTCTCCCCTATCGACAGGCCAGGGTGGGTATATCCTTTTTTAATATTAATACTAACAGTCTAATATTTATTTAGGGGGGGGGGGGGTTATGAATTATTAAAGGGCGACTCAAATGTGTTGCCCCGGGACATAAAATTTTTAAATACAGATCTGATTATAGTAATAAATTTTTAGGCAACTTTCTTATTATGCTGTACACATTTTTTATTGCCAAACTTTTTCAACTATTATAGTTATTATATTGATTTTATGATTCCATTAAATGTTCATATTTTTGGTTCTTTAGATTCTGTATGAAATGATGTTTGTATTAGCTTTATCATGATGAATATTTTTTTTTCTTATTTTAAATAAGACTTCCAATATGTCTTTTTACATTAAAATCTCGTTTTATATTTTATAGTAACAATGTTTTTTTAATAATGATATGGTGTTTATTGTTTTAAGTAAATAAAATTGATCCTAATGTTTGTGAAATATTTATTCATTACAAAAAAACGTTAGTTTTTATGACTTAAGACGTAGTATTTATCAAAAACATGATGAATATATAAATAGGTAGGTACTGTTTAATGTTTTAATGTTATCTACAGGGTTTTTGTTTTTTAATTAATTTTATTATATTATCTGTTAAACTGTTTATTATTAAAATAGTTAAAATATTAAAATATACTTATTTATATGTTTTAAAACATAATTTTTGCTATAGCATTTTATGCTTTTTTTCTTTTGTTATTATGCTTAGTTTTATATAATTTATAATGTTTAAGTAAATTATGTATTAAGTAGTTATATCAGTTATATGTACCTTTAAAATATCTTTGTGTGAGACAAAAATGCTTTCGAATTAGAGTCTATATTTATGTTAGGAAAAATGTTCTAAATCAAATACCAAATCATTTAAAGTATCTACAAATTATTTCAATTGTATATATTGCATATATTGTTATATTGTATTCTAACTGTCGACGTACGCTAAACAAATTAGGGGGGAAAAAAAAATTAGTTATTAATAAACATTTGACATTTTGTATTCGAAATACCTATCATATACGTAAAATAAATTCTATAGCCTTGCATGATGATCATGTCTTTGAATATGAAAAAGAAATTAAAAAAAAATCTATATAAATAGAGTTGAACTGTACATGTAATTTACAGTTAAGTTGTTATTTTCTACTGATTCAGTGACTAAAAAGAGTAATCATGAAGTACACTTTAGCAATATTGTTGCTCCTCGCAATTACTTTCCAAGTAAGTTGTGTTTTTGAGTAGTGCAAAAGTTATTAAAATTTGTAAATATTTCTAGAGTTATACAGCATGTAATATATTGAAAAATGTAAAATGTAATAATACTAAAATTACTTTGTTATATGTATAATAGATGACGATGCAATCGGAAATAGGAGATAGTATCAAGTCAACTGTCAGTAATATTGTTGATTTTATTGAAAATCTTCTTGAGAATATTAAGAAAAATATTGAAGGTTGTACATATTAAAAATATTAGTTGTTGATTAAATTTATAGTTGTCTTAATCTATAGAGGTATTTTGAAAAATAAATTATAAATGGTGTAAAACAATAATAACAAACTAAACTTGATAACTTTTTATTAATTTAAAGTAAAAATATAAGTATATAATAAAATCATAAGATATAGATTAACATATAACATAGGTACTAATTCAATAAGTTTTATATCGGTAAAAACTATTCATAGAAAAAACAAATATGCAATTATTAAATTTTTTTTTTCTTAATTTTATTATATTCATTGAGTATAAAAATAAAATAAATTCTAGATATTTTTAAAATCAGCATTTTTAAGTTCTAGAGCCGTCTGAAGAGTATAAATTAATTTATATAAAGTGAATACATGTTAATGTAATATCAATATGTTTTTTTTCTTGTTATATGGTAACAACAATAAGATTGAGTAATTCTAACCTGATGGATAAAATAACCTAATATGATGTATAATGTCTCTAAATGTTTCTTACATTATCAAAATGTTATTCAAAATTTAAACTACAGATATTTATTCTAATATCCTTGTCCTATATTTATAATCGTATCTCTTAAATTAGGTATAAAATAATTAAAAATATTTATAATCAAATGTTTTTTTTTTTTTTAATATTTAGATTTCTTTGATATACATCCAACATATTCACCAATTCCTGAGGCTATAAAGGATGCAGGATCCAATATCGGTGATTCAATCAAAAATGCTGCGAGAACATTAATGGATTAGGACTATTAAGAATAAAGAAAGATTTAGATGTTCAAAACAATTTTCATTGAGATTTATTACTGTTATAATAATTAAAAATTACACGAGTTTTAAGCTTAGAACATTAGCAAATATGTTTTAAATGTTTAAAGTTCATATGTATATTATATATATCTTGTTTAACATGTATGTAATTATGATATAATATAATGTAAACTTTATTTGCACAGTTAATATAAAAAATCTCTTGAAATCATTCTGATACCGATTGTAAATGAATAATGTATTCAACTTACCCACATACATGGTTTTAATTATATGTTCCTCAACACATTTGTAATGTGAATATTAAGAACCATATACTTGAATTCAAGATTATGATTGTATATTTTATTCAAATATCAATCTATAATCGATTGTAAGACTAAATAATATCGAAAAATGTTAATACAAGGCTCATCAAATTAAATTTTCTTGCTTTATGAAAAAAAAGAAAAAAACTAAAAAAAATTAGTTTTACACAATAATTGTGCAAGACTAATTTTTTTTATGTAATTTTTTTTCTCAATGAAACGGAGATTTCAACTTACGTATCTCTCTTCTTTAAATGCTTATAACCGATTTCATTAATTAAATTTAACGATGAAGAATTATACAAATCAGCAGAAACATTACAAATAAATTATAACCAAGATATTTCTCCACAATTTGTTTGTCATACTATCTTTTCAATCATATTTTTAAGATATAATATCCATAAAACTAAAGATAACAAAATAAATTGCAGAAATGTTATTTATTGATCATTCTCCTCTTACAACAACATACCCTGATGTATCATACACTACTTTTATTTTATACTTGACGTTACCTACAACTGTTGCGGCGGCAGAGCGATCGTTCTCAAAACTAAAAATAATAAAAAATTATTTAAGAAGTACGATGTTAGAGGAACGGCTAAGTGATTTGTCAATTATTTCCATCAAAAATAAGAGGGTACAGCAATTAAATTTGGATGAAGTCATTGACAAGTTTGAAGTGAAGGCTAGGAAAGTTAATTTTTAATGATATTAAATAATATAATACTTAATATTTTATGTCATTGTTTTCATACATTTTTAAGGAGTAAAATAATACAGGTACCTTTATATGCATTTTTTTTTACCTCGTAGAATCAATGTTTAATTTTTACATTAATGAGAGCCTCCAACTTTTATACGCCCTAGAGCCACCAAGTTTTATGCTACGCCACTGAATACAATGCCTAGTCATTGTATATAATGTTGAAAACTGGTGTGGGCAATATGAATATTTGAGGTATTTTAGAGTGTTATATTTTATTATTTCTTTTAGGCACTGCTTTCTACGGGTTGCAATAACTTTTATTCGTAGTATCATTAGTAGATAATCAATAATTAAAGCTATGACCGCTGTACTTGTGGTCAAAAATGTGAAACAAAAAGATGAAAATGTAAAGCTTTTGGAATTTTATGCAACTCTAAATGCTATAATCGTAATACTTGTAAAAATTAATAATAAACAATATAATGAAATATTCTTCTATTTTGTTAAAAATAAAATTATATAAGATAATATTATGTATATGTATTTTGTTCACTTGGCACTTTCAGTGCCAGCAATTGTATACAGTGTCTGGTTTAAGTGAATAATATATGGTTTGAATAACTCGGACATTATAAATTTTGTCTGGTCAGTGTTGACCATTTATCCACTTGGACTGTAACATATATATCATTGATTATAGAATAGATTATCTATTCTATAATCCAGGAATGGGCAACTGGCGACCCGCGAGCTATTTTTATCTGGCCCGTCCAACATTTCAAAATCACATCATACAATTTTAAAGTTTATCGTATATTATCCTATATTCTATAATTTATATGTATAGTCTATATTCTATCTTATCGATATAATAATCGTTGTTTGTACCTACCAAAAAAAAAAAAAAAGGTCATTTAAAAGTTAAACGCCTTTTTTTTTTTTTACTTCCTATGTTCTGGCCCGCTGAATTTTAATTTTCTAAAAATTGGCCCTTTAGTAACTTAAAGTTGCCTATCCCTACTATAATCAATGATATATATACTTATTTGCAGTGGCGGCGTGAACATTGTTCGTTCATGAGACCAAAACAGTTTTAGAGACCACCCAACCCAGAAAATTTACGAGTACATTTATAATAATGTTAGTATTATAATCGTAGTATCGTACGTCCTTCCGTGCGTATAATGTGTACCCACACGACATCGACCTACGACCACCCACCCAAAAAGTCATGAGACCCGGGTCTCATAGAACCCTTGTCACGTCGCCACTGCTTATTTGTACACAACCTTATGAATTAGTTAAACTAATCTGGTATGAAAACCAATAAAAAAAAATCTGTGGCGGTTGAATTGTGAGCTGCAGCATTGATTATAGAGACTGCCGAGATATTTCACATGGAACACAATTAAGCTATTTTGGTTGCGACAAATAAGAACGATTTGAACATAAAAATTCAAAGTCGAATCATTGGCTAATTGCATTAATTTAAATTGATCGATTCTATTATTACCAATTTAAAAGAAGTCGTCAAATGTCTAACTGAATTCCTTAATTCATTAGATGTGTTGAGAATGCCAACGCATAATTTGCAGTTAAGGTCATTTTAATAATAATCATGTTACACAATCTGAATCAACCGAAATTATGCAATGGAAAAAAACTCGCTTATCAGCTGATGAGAAACATAATTGAAGTCATGGTAATCATAAAAAAGTTCAAAGACGAGGATGTACTGATTCCAAGAAAACCATTGATTTCCAACAACTTTCTGTTTCTGTTTAAGTGTATTTGGAAAGATAAAAAATATTACCAAACGTTGCAATGAACGAAACAAATTATTGTCAAAACAATGAATTTTGATTTATTTAATTTCAATAAATTCGTTATCAATTGTACTAAAATTGTCTTGAATCAATTCAGATAAAATTATAAAATTCGGTTGGATAACCTTCTGAGAATTGAAGAATCCCTATTCGACAAACTAATCTAAAAAAAATTTAACACCAGTAAATCAATGTGGTTTATACTGAAGTTTTAGAATAATTGTTTCTAAGTTCTATCAGTAGGTTAAAAAAAAAATATGTAGGTACTCAAACACTAAAATTAATCCTAATTCAATATTATTTAAAACTAGTCTTTTAAATTATTATTTTTATAAACCATTATTTAACAAAAGTGATAAAATGCATATGAATAATTAAATTTAAAATATTGTATGTAATAAAACTGCACAAGGGTGAAGATGGATAATATAATTAATTATATTATAAAAATAAATTTCAGATCTATTATAAACTTAAGAATATACTAAATATACATATAACTGATCAATAAAATAATATTTTTAAAATAATTTTATGTAGAAAAAATAAGTAGATTTTAATAATAAAGAATAACATTAATTTAGAATTTCAGTGACTAAAAGTATTTACAATAAAATTTTTATTGATCCTACATTATATATTTTTATACATTTTATAAAAACCATTATGAGTAAATAAGTTTAACATCTTTGGACATATATTCCATGAAGGTATGATCAATATTTGTTGTAAATAATATAGTATATAAAATATGAAATGGAACTTGAGCATATCAAATCCGTCCAGAAAGTATAAATGTTAATCTGATTAAATTTTAAACAATATTTTAGATAAAAAGTTACTGCAAACGTATATTACTGTATTTTTATCAAAAATTTAGGGATGAGAATGCTGCTCAAGTTAAAAGCATAAAAATATGAAATTTACTTTAAAAATAATTTTTTACGATATAAATACTTATTATAAATGTATACAATAATATTTAAGTATATGAGTACAACAATTAGATATTCAACAATAAAAAAATGATCAATTAATATTGTACAACTAGTGTACGAGTATATCAATTAAGAAAAAAAAAGTAATTACAATACGTATAGGTATTTGATTTCATATGATTACACCTATAAGATAATAAACAATATTTTATCACGGCAAGTCCTTAAACGAGGAGCAAGAATATGAAGGTATAATTTTATAGGGATGAGGTTGAAGTGGAAGCATCTGTCTGTTGGGACTGATTAAGAAAGGCCACATTGGATGCTTTTAGTCTGGCTGTGTTTCCCTTAGAGATTAATGTTCCTGGATATGGAGATATGCTAGGTGTCGAACAGTGACTGTTACTCAGATCGCATTGGTCTAACAACCGTAAGAGTTCTTCAGCCGTTGGGCCACCATTTGGAATGGGTTCTGCCAAACAAATAATGAACATTAAACAACAATAAAAATAATAAGTGGAAGTGGCGAAACTCAGATTTAAAACCACAAGAATCAGGCTTAAGTTATTTTATACAGCTTACACAAGAAAAAATAGTTTAATTTGAAGTCAAACCATCTCTCATACTAATGGAGAAATATCAATATAAAATCGAAGTGGTTGAAAATAGTTTGTATAATAATTAATAACAAGCAATTCAATTGAAAGCTTTGGTAGGTATACTTACGTAAACCTTTATTGGCCAAGTCTAAAGCGGTAGTCAGGTCCCACATTTGAATAGTACCATTACAATGCCCAGTCAGTATAAACCGGCGAGGTCTGGATCCCATGCGGCTAGATCCCTCACACTCATGTACACAAAAACATGTAATTATTGTGCAATCTATGGCTCGAATTATGCAAACTCTAAAAGTCAATATACAAATAAGTATAATAGTTTATAGGAATCCAACTACACCAATAAGATTTTATTCCTAGTGGTTTAATATAATACTATATACACCCAGTAATACATTAATTTATTAGTTGATCAACAAATATTTTTGTTTGATGTTTACCGATTTTTTGTTGATATGTATAGAATGTCAACAAAATATATCGATCAAATAATGTCATATCAATTTAATAGAGTAGCAGTTCTTAACCTGAGGGTAAATACCCCCTAAAGGGAAAAATTATGTTTTTTAAGGAGTGAAACCAAGATTAATTTAAAAAAATTGTATGTACCTTATACCTTTTATTATTATTATTAATATTGTTTTATTATTTTTAAAAAATATTTTAAATGTGTACTCTCAATAATTGAGATATATATATATATATCTATATATCAATAATTATTATTCTTAGTCTTTTTTTTTTTATAAAATAATTGGCTTTATTTGAAGAATTACAATCTATACAGGGTGTACAATAATTAATAGTGATAATTTACAAGCAATTAACAATGTACTCGTATATTCACATGAGGAGGAAATCACACATTTGTGGAACCTCTTAATTTATAAGTTTTAACTTAAGTAATTAAATCGCGGCACCATTTAATTTTGAGGCGTCTGATTGGGTTACCTGAAAGTGTTAGTGAAACTAACTCATTTATTAATTGGTTAGGAATATCTTGGAGTTTGTCACGGAAGCGTTTGTTGTAGATAGCAGCTGTATTGTCGATGGAAGGAAATTTGAGTTCGGAGTTTAGTGTCTCGTTAGAGACGAACCAGGGTGCACCAGTGATTAAACGAATAGTGATGTTTTGAAAAGCTTGTATGGTTCTCTTATTCGAGTTTTTAGCGGAACCCCAGATTACTATACCGTATGTCCATATTGGTTGAAAATTTTTGTAGAGAATAATTTTTATGGGTAAGGTAAGGTTCGATCGAAGCAGTGGTCTTAGCAGGTGCAGTCTGGAGTTAAGTTTCTTACATTTATCTTTAAGATGAGAGGACCAGGTAAGGCGTCTGTCAAATATAAGACCAAGATATTTTACTTCTGTTGAGTGAGGAATGATGACGTTATTGATTGTTACAGCTGGGCAGTTTAGAGGTCTAAGTAAGAAAGTCACAAAAGAGGACTTGGATTCATTGATTTTTATTTTCCAGTTGGTGAACCACTGAGAGAAAGAATTTAGATGAGTTTGTAGTTTATGAGATGCAGTGGTATGGTCAGAAGAAACTGATAATAGGGTAGTATCATCAGCATATGTTCCAACTAAAGTATTTTCAGATGTAGGAAGGTGCGACGTATATATGGTGTATAAGAAAAGAGCAATATCGCTGCCTTGAGGGACACCAGCAAATATGGGATATTGTTTTGAGTGTCATAAGTTATGGTGTACATTAAAAGAGCGGTTGGCAAGATAGAATTTAAGTATAAGGTATAAAGAGGCTGGAAAAATATTTTTTAGTTTGAAGAGAAGACCGACATGCCATACGGTGTCAAATGCTTTCGCGACGTCCAGAAAGACACCAGCGCAATATTTTTTTGTTTTAAATGCAGCGGAGATAGTGTCCGCAACCCTGTGAAGTTGATGAGTTGTGGCATGGTGAGCACGAAAGCCAAACTGGAAGTTTGGAATGCTGCTTTTGGATTGTGCTATGTTGGGGATTTGTTTGGGAATGATTTTTTCAAGGACTTTACCTAAGACTGGTAGTAAGCTGATGGGCCTGTACGAGAAGGGGTTTCTGGAGGTTTTCCCGGTTTAAGTACTGTAACAATAACAGATGCTTTCCAGGTAGTTGGGAAATAAGATAACCAAAGGGCTGCACTATAGATATGAGAAAGATGAACGATCGCTTTCAGAGGTAGGTTTTTGAGGACTTTGTTAGAGATGAGGTTATGACCTGGCGATTTGTTGTTTGCCAGTTTTTTAAAATACCTACTAATTCCATTTGGGAAGTAGGTTTTGCCGTTTGCGTTCCATAAAATACGGTGAGTGGTTGAGCATTATTTGTTGGAATTTTTAATAAGTTTATCAATGACTGTAGTGAGAAGTGATATGAGAGGGTTTATTAGTGTTTTGAATTCATTAATGAATGATGAGAGTTGAGCAGCGATATTTTGGTTTTGGGTAGAGTTGTAATCTTGAGCGTGAGAAAATGGGTTCTGAGGTAATGATGGAAAGTTTTGAGAGTAACCTAGGTGCGTATGTTCGTAGATATTCGTTACAGTTGGATGACTTGGATGAGAACTTTTGTTTGAGATTCTTTTGGAGGGGTTCACTAATAATTTTTTTTTAATGTCGAGGTGAAATTGACAACCTTTAAGTTTGGCTAAATGATTACCACTACACAGAGCACGTTTGGCTGGGGAGGTTCGATCCTTAGTGCAGGTTGCTGACTCATAATGCTCGCCACAGCGAAAACAGCGAGGAGAGTGATGGCAATAACTACGTGTGGCCGTAGTTCTGACGACGGTGGCATTGCGGAATTTCTTTTTTTGGACGAGGAGATTCAACTTTTACTTTCGTGAAGCACAGTGAAGTTATTTTAAACATTTCAGCGTTTGTTGGATTGGGTTCAAGATCAATGAAGAAGAACGGTAGGGGAATTTTGGTTAACTTGTGAGTTACAGGCGTTATATTTCTGATAGATCCTTTGTTAAGAAGTTCCTAGGTAATAAAAGAGGTATCAGTGGTGTGGTGCAGATTTCTGATTACGACACGATATATTTTTCCTCTTTTAGTTAAAAGGAATGAAATGAGACATTATTAGTCTTAAGGTTTAATGACTGTTCTATAAGATTTGGGGCTATACGTTTAGAGTTTAAGTCCTTTGATAGAGCTTTTACAATAAAAGCCGAAAGCATCAGTTAATTAGATGATTTTTGCACAGAAGTTGTAGTTTAGTTGATCTTGAATAAAGATAGGAGGTGATTTTGAAATTTTGTTTTCATTATTTGAATCGTTAGTGACAGTTGAGTCCATTGGTTCATCAACGGTAGCAGGAGCAATTGGAGAAAAACGATTTGCAGAAATAAAAATGCTTTTGTCAGGTGCTTTTTTAACAACAGGAGATGCGTTATTTGGAGATCTGTTGTGTTTAGATAATGGACGGACTGTTTGCCAGCCAGATTCATTGTCAGAGAGGTCAGAGGGGGAATTGCCACCTGTTTGGTCATTTAATAGCTGCTTACTGATAATTAACGGCGGAATAGAGTTCTTTGCAGATTTTTTGTTATTACTTATTAATTGAGTTTTTTTGGTGATAGGGAGTAGTTGGACGACGGGAGTTACTCATAATGATGTAGATAAAATATATTATGGGTGGTAGGCCTTGGGGAATTTTTAAGTAATTTATATATTACCGGCGGTACAGGTACCGCGACGATCGCTGAACACGAAGACGTACAAAAACAACACGCTAACGAGAGCTGATAAAAGCGGTGCACGAGACAATTAACGTGTGGACTGTACGACGTCTAAACACGAACTCCCTTAGTCTACGTACGAAACATGTTCATATGTACAAATACAAATTATAAAAATATGTTCCTTTACATAATACATACATACATCATTACAGTCCATTGGTCTAATTGAGTTGCAATAATTGATAATCCTATAATAAGTGTTATATGTTAAGCCGTGCACACGCGCTTCTTTAGTGGGAAGGGATATTTGCTAATATCTTATCAGTAAACTATTATTATAATAAAACAATACATACTAGTAATTATAATCAATGATATGAACTATAGTTAAGTTTTTGGGTTTTTATAATTAACTACTGGGAATGTAATAAATCAATTCTCAAAAAATATTCTAACTTGAATTTTCAGTCTATAAAATAAATTATTTTATCTTAATAATTTATGGTAATATTTTAATCAAAATTTGTAATAAAATATGTATAAAAATAAAAGATTATTTATTTAATCCCCTTGAGTTATAAATTAATTTCTTCTCTCTTAGTACTTTAATTTTTCATTTTTATTTAATATTTATATATATTTGTAAAAATATTATACCTTTTGCCATTAGATGCAAGACGAACAAATAATTCTGAAGTTTCGGGCATAACTTTTTGAACAAAGACTTGCTCATCGTCTTGCTCACCATATGGTCCTATAATAATAAAGAATATAATATTAAATTATGTATATATTATTAACTATAGGAGTAGATTTAAATAAAACAATAAACAATAAAAAAAAATTATTTACCACAATCATTTCCAGCACAGTAGCTAATGCATGGTTCAACTTCTTCAAGAGACAGTATTTTAAATGAAGCAACTGGAGTAGATCCAGGTTGTGTGGAAATCATACCTCTAAATCTAGTCACACTCCATGTTCTCACATGATTATATTCGCTACATACAGATACAAGAAATTTCTCCGATAATGTTACCTATACAACAACATGATTATTCAAACAAATCATAACAAATTAATATAAATTATTTTTTCATAAGTTAGTCAAAAAACAAACCTTAGTGACTGAACTTTGGTGTACAGTGAATGTCTGAAACAGTTGAGGCCCATGTCCTACAGTTTCTGGATGTTGAACAATCACTCGCACAGTTCCTGAACTCGTTCCATAAGCTATTTCAATCCAATTCCCACTTACACCTGTAACATATTTAATTATGGATTCAATTTTAAAATACAAAAATGTATAATTTTAGTTTAATTAAGTACTAATTGGCAAGGCTGGATATTAATGAATTAAAGTTTAAGTTTAGTTATTTTTGACTAAATTACATAATGAATAACTTTATTTTTAAATAGCTTCTTACTTTACTAATTTATTTTTTAGTCTTGTTAAGTTATTTTTTCTTTGTATAAAACCCATAAATTTAAAATAAAGTTTTATGTAAGAAAAATAATAATAAGTACCTAAAATATAAAATATTATTTATAATGGTACTCGTATATTATGTAGATATTTAAAGTAATATTTTTTACATTAATAATTATAGACTGTTAAACTATTTCTTAGATTTTAATAAGTATCAAAATAATATATAAAAATATAAACACCTAATGACTAAATACAACTTACAAAATATGAATGTATAAATGTGAAACAACTAATAAATAAGTATATATTATATAGCAGTAGTTCTTAACCTGGGGGGATGAACATTTTTAAAAAGCATTATTTTTAATTATTTATATTTAATTGAAATATTATTAAGTCACAATTGATTAGAAATAAGTAGTACCAAGCCTCATTTATTTGTATCTATTTAACAATAATAAATTTAAAATTTAATATTTAAAATAGTAAATACAATATAATTTGTTTTAATAATTTTAAATTATAATAATAATTTTTTCCTAACAAATAAATTAAATTAATATATTAAAATAATTTGCTAAAAATTACAACAAATCTATAGAATAAATATCCACGAAGGAAATCGGCTGCTTGAACAAGAGGAAGATTTTAAATACCTAGGTAGATAAATTAACCAAAATGGCAGATACATATAAATAAGATCCAGAATCCCATAGGGAAAGTAAGCTTCCATGAATAAGAAACAATTTTTATGCTCCAATATTATAAGTTTTAAGGTGAGGAAACGTTTCATAAAATTATATGTAAGATGCTATTCAGCTTCTAAACCTAAATACTAAATAAGGCAGAACAACGAATCTACAAAAGATTTGAAATGCGGTATTTGAGAAGAAGACTGTGAATTAAATAGAACACTGTACCAATGAAAGCATATTTAGTAAAACAAATACACAGAATGAACTCAAAACCAACAAAACAAGATGATGAAATATAATTAGTCACATATTGAGGCATGAAAACGGATAATCTGGATTTATTTCACATCACTAATTAAAAGTACAAGGAAATGAAGAGAGTTCTTCAATATTTTTTTTAATATACTTCATATTATTATTTTAAAATTTATTAGTAAACTAAAGATCATTTAAATATTTTATATAAGTAAAATTTGGTAACAAAATGATTCTAGGGGCACTTATAATATTTCAGGGGAGTTTAAACACCTAATTATGTCTAGCTTTTAATTAGGATTATAAGCAAGATTCAGGACTTATTGCATTTGCATACTTTTGTTATTTATTATAAAATATAGCAGAGTATGAAATAAATTTAGTTCTTGTTGCCATAATACTAATCTAAAATTTGACTGTGCAAATTTTTTGCATATTTCATAGATTTTTCAAGAAAGTGCTTATTTTGTGATTTAAGAGCATTTACATATGAAAACATGAGAAAACAATTAATTATTCAATATAACAACAAGGATAAGACACATAAATATAAAATTATTTATTTATGTAAATAGCAATTATAATTTTTAATTTTTCCTATCATTATATCATTGATAAAAAAAATTTAAAAAAAAAAACTAGGAAAGTAACTATTTCAAGAAACAAGTTAACAATTATTTAACTTTTAATGCCATACTAATTATTAATAATAAATAAATTTAATGCATATTTTTAAATGTTGTATGCATATTTAACAGTTTTTAAATACTTTATTCCCATCATACATTTCTTATAAGATGAAACTTTCAAAATTTATTTAACTGAATCTATAATTTATATACATAAATAGGAAAAAAAATTCTAAATAAAACAGATTTTAAACTATTTTAAAGACTTACTTGTTTTAGGAGTTAAATAAACAGAAATAGATGTAATTGGATCGTGGGAAGGATCTTTATACAGTTCTGTTACTAGTAAATCATTGTCTTTCATTCGCAAAGGAAACTTTTGCATATCTAAAAAAATATTAAACTATAATTTATATTTTAGCTAATACATAATTATTTTTAATGTAGATATTTTTTACCAATATAATATATTGATCCATTATTACAACCAAGAAGTAAAAATGAACCAGCTGTATCAAATGATGCGATTGGTACAACATCTTGAGTTTGCCAATGTTGAGTCATTGCATGCCAAACTCCTATTTTACCAGTAGGTGATAATGCAACAAGTTGACTACCAATAAAAAACAAATGTTCAACACGAACATTCAAATTGAATGTACCTAAAAATAAAAATAAATAATTTTGAAACTATTCATTTTTAAATCTAAATATTAACTAATACTGAAAAATAGCCAAATTATTATTATATTACGAAAAATATTATTATAATAAAGAAGAAATTACTATAAAAATGTATAGTAACAAAATTGTTTAATATCACTAAAGTATTACCTATGTTGGTTCGAGATCCCTGTTCTGAAACACCCCAAAGGCGTACTTGATTTCCATATGATATAGCTACCATAACAGAAGAACCATCTGAATTACCACTCTGACTATTCATTTTAGCATTAATAGCTATTCGTTCTATACAATTATCTATATGTGGTGATGTGAAAACTTGTTGCCAACCACTCGAATCTTTTAATCTGTTATATTAAAAAATAATCAATTCATAATTTAATTAAAGATATACTTATTAATTTATCGTACCTCAATTTTATATAAAAAAAATATCACACAAATGTTATAATTAGTATTAAAGAAGAATAGATTATATTCCTAATTAATTAATTAATTGATTAATTTATCATCTTAATACATTATATAACTATATAAAACTCATGTTAAAATTTCAATAAAATATACTTAAATTTAGTTATAAAAAAAAAAAAAAACTAATTTTATTCTCGGATAACTAAGTTAAATATTAAGACTATGAAGCAATCTATAAATTTTACAATCTTGTAATAAAAATTTCCTATTTCATTTAATTGCTAATTTTTGCTCTTTTAAAGAGGAAAAGTTGATTAATTCTTGAAATGAGCAGTGATAATTGCTATAAATGGGTATAAAATGCAATATTATATGAAATTAAATACATTATATCTAACTTTATTTTTAAGAAACTATAAATGTGAATGATATATAATATATAATATATATATAAAAATATATTTATATTATTATTAAATTATCCTTTTTAGTTAAAAAATATGAGACTCCTAGGTAGAGTATGGGGGAATGGTATTTCTGTATACATCTTTTAAACTTAAAATCAGTGCACCATTGTTATCAAAAATATGATTACAAGTGAAAGAAAGTTAAATCAGTTTATATTTCTCAAAATGGTTAATGCAGTAGTAGAACTAAATTATCTTACTAAGGTAGGTTGAACTTTAAATGTTAAATTTGCAAATAAAATAAGTTAACTAAAATTTGGGAAAATCAAAAATTTTAAATGCCTAAAAATAGCAAAAAATGTATTAAAAAAATGTGAAACCATAAAATTGTCTATTTAAATAACTAATTTAATTTTATAATTTCATCAATTTTTCATTTTGTAAAGCCTATGGGTAATTTTTGCAATTTTTCAGTTTTACTTTTATCGCTACAAAGAAAACTATTCGAAAAAATCTAGTATTTAATTTCAAGCCTTAAGTATAAAAATAAAATTTTTTATACATTTTTGACTTAAAAATATAGTGGATTTTCATGATATAAACATTCAATGAAAATACTATATCTACAATTATTATATTTTTAGTAGCAGAGGCGTATTTTCAAATTTTTAGAGAGGAGGGGCTTAGATTTTTCTAAAATGTAAGTGATTTTATAAAATTATAAAAAGTACATATAAGGTATAATTCTAATTTTTAAATTATTTTATTAATATAAATACAAATGAAGAGTTATTTTCAACCACGTGATATATATTAATTTTTTCTTTTCCTGTACCTTTGTAGCAAGTTATCTATGGTTTTTGAACCTCTTTTTTTTTCTGGGGAAAGGGGTTGAAACTCGGAACACCCCCTCCCCTTTACCCGATTGTTTAGTTGCAATAAATACAAAAATTCAATCTACCCAAAATCAGTTTGTTATAATACAGTTTGTAGGTATTTTTTATCGGTTGCCAAGAAAAAATATATTTCTTAAAACTTTAAAGGTAAAAATATTACTCATAATATAATACTTTATAATTTACATCAACTGTAAGATAATTGTATATGTCCTTTTAAGTTAATAAAATATAAAAATGTCTTATAAAATATTTTATTTGAGATAATAGTATAAAAATTGTAATTTACCTATAACATACAATAAAGTGTGCATAAGCAACAACAATCCAATTATGATGAGCTTTGATGATTTGAACACGCAATGGATCAGCCCAATTTGAACCTTGATTATAACCAAAAACCAAGTTTAATGCATCGTTTCTAATGTATTTGTTGAGATCAGCTGATGAATTTCTGGAATGGTGATTCGGTACATGGTTACCAAGTGATGCTGCTCGAGAATGTCCGCTATTGCCATTACCACGCCCATTAATGACTGATCCACGGCCATTAACAGTGACCCGTGAAATATCCAATGATGAATTACGTGAATGACAACGACTAAAAATTGTTTTCAATATTTTATACCAATATATAAGACATCCTATCTTTTTTTAGTTTTACAACATAAAATACTAAATAAATATCAACCTTTGATAGCCATGAGTATGAGGTATTGATGAAGGAGAATTTGGTGGTGGAGCTGGTTCGGGGACACGAACAATTGAACCAGGCCGTGTTTGATCATCAACTTTAATAGCATTACTGATTGTCTCAGACTCTTGCATAGGAGGATCTAAAAACACTTATTATTAAACTTTAATAGAAGAAATACTAAAAAATAATTATAAATAATTATAAGACTGAAATATTTTATATATAGTACAGATGGTATAGTACTATGGGAATTAAACTTACATTTTTATAATTATATTAAATTTAATTAAAATATTAAATATATATTAGATTATAATAACACACTTACTTGGAGCTGGTAACATGCTATAAAATAAAATGTCTCCACATGATGATTGATCTAGATCTTCACATAAAATAAGTCGCTTGGCAAGTGGCATAATACCATAAAATTCAGCTTCGTGACGAAGTGTTCTAATATCAGTACCGGACAAATCAATGTCATGAGTTCTAAGGTAATTCAAAATGATGGCAAAAACCTTAGGGTCACGATCTATGAATATAGCTCCTGTATCATCCCGTAGGCTGGAAATACGGCCACTTAATAAAGCTGTAAAGAAGGAATCTGGTACCCAAGTTAATGTTTGTCGTGAAGTAGAAAACCTTAAAATAAAATTTTATTTTAAAACTAAAAAATTTAAAATAAAAAATTATGTTAAATTGAACAATTTTAAACTTCCTACAGATTGTTAACTCCACCTACCACATACATTACCACAATATTTTAAAGTTTCTAAAGCTCTAAACATAGCAAGATAATATTTGGTGGTCATCATATCCAAATCTTATACAAAGAAATGAGATAATGAAATAAGACATCTGAAAACTATTTTAAATTTTCCTTAAAATCTCCTTTAAATTTACTTTTTCACATTTTCATTTAAATTTCTCAAAACTGAATAAAATAATTAAAAATGTATATATAAGCTTTTCTATACTATATTTTTGTCAAAATGAATTAAGAAATTAAAGTTAACAATCATTAATCTTAAGTACACTTATGTTCATAAAAACGTTATCTCAAAAGGAGATGAATCGATAAGTTAGAAATCAAACAAGTGTAAATTATAATGATGCATGTGAGATAGAAAATACATAGATAATGTTTAAGTTTAAAAGTACAATGACCTGAGTATTTAAAATTAATTAAAAAATTATAGAAAACTTTGCATCAGTTATAGTAGTTATAGTAGTCTTTAAACAAAATTTAGAAACTCTATAATTAAACTAAAAATAATTTAAATTACAATTAAAAAATTATACCATCTATAAATCAATAGTTAGATTAGCAATTACCAAAGTTTTTCGGCCATGGAGCCTTTTCTTAAGCAGAATTTTTTTTGGAGCCCCAAGAAATATTTCATAAATCAGGTTTAAATTGCTTGTGCTCTAGGAGACATATTACACATGACAATAAACATAAAGTTATAAGTATACATAATATGTATGCAGGAGAAAACTCTAAACGAGATAATGTATATTTATTATTATTATTTATTTACAATATACTCGGCCAAATAATACCTGGAATGGGAATGTGTGTCACCTAAAATTAAACAATTATAACTATTATTTTATCGGTACTTCAATAGTGTATGTACACATATCAGTGAATTATATTTGATTTGTTGGAGTCATGTTAAATTTATATCAAAATATATATATGCTTAATGTTTCAAATTACGATCAATAATAGTTATACTGTTCAATATGTTGTAATTAATCAAAAGGAGCCCTTGAAAAACAATTGCGGAGCCTAAGGGTTCAACAGAGCAGTTTAGGAACAGAAGAGTTGGATTTTTGTTATCTCTGAGATTTAGTTGTTATTTATGGACTATCCTTAACTTTAAAATAAACAAACAATAAAAAATAATGATTTATCCTATACATTTGTAAGTATAATTATATACAGATTTGTATAAATCAAAATATCAATATTATTATTTACCTTGTACCACCAACGTTGAGATGCATAATTTCACCATTATGCGGGGGTAACATAGTTCATTGGTTTTTTTAAATGCTGTAGACTCAAATATTTTATCAATGTCTCTTTTAATATAAAAATGCACCAGACTGAATTTATAAAATACAATTTTTTAAATTATTTTTCCACGATATAAGTAATGAACATTACAATTTTCTAACAATCCAAAAAAAAATTAAAGTCAATTAAAATGACGCAATTCATTGAAATGTGTAGACATTTTTTTAAAAAATGTATACGAATGTACGTACCTACATATTCTCGTAAACATGAATTTTTAATATAAATTTATTTCACGATTCACAAATTAATAATATGATACTAAGTGAATAGTTATAACAATATTTTGTTATATTAATGTGTTATCTTTAAGTCGTAATGATAATATATTTAATCAATTCTGTGATAATAATATAAATCCGGAACCGTAGTCATTATGACAATTGTCTTTTGATCAACCGCTATCAAGAACATTTACAATGATAACCGAATTCATTTTAGATTAAAAAAACCATTTTTAACTTTTTTTTTTGGTATACAATTTGAAATTCTGAAATAAACGTTCTTTCTAGGAAAAATGCAAAAATACGAAAAACTTGATAAAATCGGAGAGGGTGAGTTTTTCCTAAACTGTTTATGTTATATTTGCATAGAGCTTAAACGATATTTTCAATGGCTATTAACAGGAACTTATGGTACGGTCTTTAAAGCCAAAAATCGAGAAACCCTTGAGATTGTTGCTTTGAAACGTGTAAGACTTGATGATGATGATGAGGTACTTATGACAGATTTATGCTTATTTATTATGTCTCAAAAGTTTTTAATCTATATACTTTTCAAGGGAGTTCCTTCATCAGCTCTACGTGAAATTTGTTTACTGAAAGAGTTAAAACATAAAAATATTGTACGCCTTTATGATGTGCTCCATAGTGATAAAAAATTGGTACTTGTTTTTGAACACTGTGATCAAGATTTAAAAAAATATTTCGACAGTTTGAATGGAGAAATAGATCCAAATGTTGTAAAATCATTCATGTACTTAGTTTTTACCAAAATAGTTTTTTTTTTTTTAATATTGGATTAAATTGACTTTATGAAATATTTAATGATTTAAGGTATCAATTATTGCGTGGATTAGCCTTTTGCCATTGTCATAATGTTTTACATCGGGATCTTAAACCTCAAAATCTTCTCATAAATAAGGTTAGATATCAAATTTAAGATTTTTATCATTTTTTATTTTAATTCTTTCAAAAAATTCAAATTTGTATATGTGTATATTATTATAAAGCCATCATGTTTGTAACAAATTATTAATTTTATGTAGAATGGAGAACTAAAACTAGCTGATTTTGGTCTAGCTAGAGCATTTGGAATACCAGTAAAATGTTATTCAGCAGAAGTAGTTACCTTGTGGTACAGACCTCCTGATGTTTTATTTGGTGCAAAACTTTATACAACATCTATTGACATGTGGTCTGCTGGCTGTATATTTGCAGGTATATTTGTTTACAAATCTATATTTTTTTTCCCACCAAGTTTAATTCAATTTACATTATTTAGAATTAGCTAATGCTGGACGACCATTGTTTCCTGGTTCAGATGTTGATGATCAACTAAAAAGAATTTTCAAACTATTGGGAACACCTACTGATGAAACATGGCCGAATATGACTACTCTGCCAGACTATAAACCAATGCCAATGTATCAACCCAATATGACACTTGTACAGGTCAGTTATCAACTTAATATGAACATTTACAAAAGCATTATAATTTTAATTTTCTATATCTAGGTGGTGCCCAAATCAACAACAAAAATGCGAGATTTGTTACAAAGACTTCTTGTATGCAATCCTTCCCATAGAATATCAGCTGAGCAAGCAATGAGCCACATATACTTTGCAGACATTAATTTGTTACCTAAATAGTTATATTATACAACCACTCTTCTATTTTGAAATTCACAATTCTTATGTATATGAATCAAACATAATTGAACATATGTGCAATTTAGCAATTAAAATTAATCTTAAATTAAGTAAGCCTCCCACCAAATTTAATTTAATTTTTATATTTAATTACATTTTTATTCCTATTCTATTAAGTTAATATTTAATTAGACTAAATATATATATATATATTTTTATCAATTCATTTATATTAGAAAAATTATAATGTTTAGTTTATAATTTTTAGTTAATTTTTGAAACTATAATTAGCTTAATTCTTATTTTATTATTAATCTTGCATACTTTACTTTTGCATGTGTTCCATTTCTAGTATGTATTATTATGACTTGTTGAATCTCAATTATACTATAAGATAATTTATTAATTGACCATTAAATTGAAAATTGTGTGGATACTTCCAAATATAAACATGACTTAATATTAACTTAAATAGTTAACTTCTTTTTTTTAAATAGAAAAATATATAATTAAAATAATTGTTACAAAAATAAAATATTCCTCAATCTATAATAAAAAACTGTGCAAGAAGGTTAAAAATATTAAAATTATATATAAAAATAATAAATAATAATTATAAATTTTTTAGTCATAATATGTTACACAATTGTAAAATTACACTAAGTCTGAAAAATAAGGAATTTAACACTTACTACTTTTAACTATAAATTATAAAGTCAAATGTTATAGACCTTTATTCAATATTTAACTTCATACTTATAGTATTTTATAAGTAATGGGAAGGAAAAGACAACATATTACCAAATTGTATACGACTGTGACGTTTAAATTATCATAATACATTTTAGTAAATTAAAAAGATATGAGATCTCATCTTAAAACTAAATTATTTCTTCTTCAATATTTCAATACCTAAAATAAAAACTAATATAATTGAACAAAATCTTTTATTAAAAAAAAAAAAAAAAACACATTAAATACAAAATATATCAACATTATGTAAATATTATCTATAGTTAAACAAATATTTTATAAATAACTGAAAGTTTTAATATTATACAACTGACAATTCTGTTAAATCAATTTTAACTTGAAGGAACCTAGAATAAGCTCATTTAATTTTATATCATTCATAGAAATGCATGATTGCAAATGTATACAAAATTAATGTATAATAAATAGTTTATTTGATTGTATATAAATATTAATATTAATCCAATTTTTTTAAATCTTATAACAAAGTATTAAAATAGGAATCAGGATTAAGTTATGATTCAATTATTGATACTTTCAGTTAAAAAATCAAATGAATGTCAGAAAAGAAAATATAAGTATTTTGATGTAATAAGTTTCTAGGTGTCCATTTTAGTCAGTATTAAACATAAATATTTAGTAAGAAAGTCTTATTTTACATTACAACTATCGTTTTTGATCTAATCTAGACTACATTGCGAAAAAATAATACATATTTGTGTGAAAAATAAATAAATTATCATTATTATTATTATGAAAAATGAAAATTAATAATTACCATCCAGTATAAACCAAATAGTCATTTCTTTTTGTGTACTTTTTTATAAATTGTTTGCCTGCACGTGTAGGTACAGTAAATGCTATTTCATCAAGAGTCAGTACATGGCCATATGCATAGTTTTTACTAAAATAATAGTAATATGCAATAATTGTAATTTAATAAGCTTCAATAAAAATATCTTACCGGAAACAGTCAAGTAATCTTGTTGCAATTCCATTTCCACGACTATCCCACTTTGTCCATATACGGTTAACGCCTACTTTAACAGGATATGATTCCTCAGAAATAATAACCATATCTTCAGTTTCGGTTTCTAAATTTCGATAGGCCAATGATATTAACTCCACAACTAGACATCCAATTACTTGTTTTTCTTTTATATACAAATAAACCTAAAATTTAAAATTTATATTTTTTAATAACAAATTTATATTTTGTGATTATGAAAACCTACCTTTTTAGTAGAGGGTAAAATTGAAGTCTGTGTGTTAAAGCCAAGTTCTTGATCAACGAATGACATAACTTCTAATGCTTTAGAACATATCATTTTAGGATCTGAACCAGATATCACAATGATGCGTTCAAATAAATCTTGATATACTATTTTTTCATTTTTAAAGCTCTACATATATTAAGTATAAGTTAGAAAAATAAAAATATAAAATTTAAGCAACATACATTATACTTAAAAATTTCTTTAGCTAAATGGTACTTGTCATGTTCTGCTTCATCTTCTGGTTCACCTCTAGAATAATAAAGCCCACATTGTTTGCACAAAAAACCACCAAACTTTTTTTGTCCTGCATCAATTTGGTATTGAGCAGTATCTATAAATCTTTTAACTTTTCGTTCCGTAGATTTTCTAGTAAAATTACTAATAACAAAATAAAATTACTAATATTATCTATAAGAACAATGATTAAATTATTATATTATAATTACGGAGTGTGATGACTAGGTGAAGGTGAAGATGTTGGATTAATGAAAATTGGGAATAACTTTGTCTGTGGTGATTCGTTAAGAACATTTGAAGTATTTACTGATTTATCAATGACCATATTATTGGATTCAATTGTATCGAATGAACTAAAAACAAATATTTTAATTAATTAATATTGTACGTCCATTCTTATTTAATTTAAAATACTATATAACTTACTTTTTAGGATGAGTGGCTGGTGAATGACATTGGTTTTCAACATAGTTTTCATCAAAATCATAAGCATCTTTAATTAGATCAGGCATTTGACATCTTGGAATATGATTATGGTTTTGTACATCAGTTTTCATACGTTTTGATGCCATTAATGTATATGACTCTATATCTAGATAAAATATTAATTTGAAAATAATTAAATTTTTATTTAAATATAAACACAAAAAAAAGTTAGAAGTTAGTATAGTATAAAAGTTAGTATGGGTTCAGTTGTATAACATAAATTATTTAATAAACAGGATATTGATTAAATTTTTTAAATAATATACCATTATCTTCAATATCTCTTTTTACAGACTTTGATGTCAGACCAGGATACCGTACAGCAGTTGAATGGCTATCATCATCTTCATTATCATCTAATAGCTCAATTAATTCTTCAACTTCTTGTCCAATATGTTCAATGACATCATCTTCAAGTATTTCTATAGCATTAAAATCATGTTCTTCAGTTTTAAACTCCGTTTTTAAGTTATTGCTCATTATATTTTTATCGTCCCAATTTACAACTTTAAAATTAAAACTATTATCTTTTCTGAAAAACAAAAAAATTATTATTTATAAAACATACAAAAAATAAAGTTATAACTTATTAATATCAAAATAAATAAGCTTACTTATTTATAGAATCAATTTGCATAACTTTAGATTTGAAAAATTTTCTATTATCAGGTTGTTCAATCTTTATACGTTCTGGTTTTTTTTGTTTTATGTATTCTGTCCAATCATTTTTTTTTAAAGATGGTTTTGGAAAATTAAAATGCGTATTTTTATCCAGTACATTTTCTTCAAATGAATTATCATTTTTTTTGCTTATTTCAGTTGTTTCAAATAATTTTTTAGCAGTTGATTTTTTTTTATGAGGTAATAAAGTACCAGGGAACAAATTTGTTACAGATTTCTGTTCTTGACTAGTTGACCTTGATCTTTTCTTACTCGTTGATTTGCTATCTTTAAATAGTTTAGCTTTCACCTTTGGATTAAAATGTAAGCGAGTAAATCTTTTCACACGAAGATCTTCTAATGATAACTAAATAAATAAGTGAAAAATGATAATAAGTTAAAATATTAAAATATAATTAAATAATTCATTAATCTTAATAACTCTAAATAAGCAATTTTGGAAGGTACAATTTTAGTTTTTTTTTTATTATTATAAATTTTAATAATAATAAAAAAAAAAAAAAAAAACAATTACATTAATTATAACAATTTAATATTTATTTTTCAAATTGACTTTTATATGTATCTGATAATGTTATTATACTATTATTAAGAATCTTTTATAATACTTAATATAATATCGTTATATAAGAGTTCCAACTACAGCAAATTGTAAATGTTATGTTAAGTAAAATATATCTAATATTTAAACTATTCAATATACTTCATTGAAAGAAAAAAAAATTCTATTATACAAGTACCAGCGATCTCAAAATTATCAACAGGACATGTACTTATTAATTAGAGGTTTGTAGGCCAATAACTGTAAGGTTTTTTTTTTTTTTTATACAGTAATAATGTAGGCCTAACATTAAAATATTAAAATTAAAAAATTATATTAAAATGGTTTAAAATTTTTGAATAGAAAAGTTTTTATTATAGACCTCATTGATTGTTTGAGGACCGCATATTTAAGGGATTTCATTTTATTAAGACTATCTAAAATTCTTACTTGATTCCCACCATAAAACAATGAAGTTTTAACTGCCAGCTCAGTCTTATTATTTTTCATTGCATTAAAACTAAAATGTTTTTTTGAAGGAGTCTTAGCTTCTTTGTTAGTTTCTGATTCAAATGGTGTTGTGTTAAAATGTTTAACTCGTCTAGAGCTAGGAGTTTCCTCAATGACAATTGTAGCAGAACATACATTTCCATCCTTTGTTTCTGACATAAGTCTTTCAAATTTATCACTCATGGTAGGACTTAATTCAGTGACTGGAGTACAATTCATTTTTAAAGAATTTTGAGGAGAACCTAGATCAGGATTATATACTTCAGGAGATGACTGAAGAGGTCTAATGTCATGACTATCTTCATCCCAATTATCAACTGGAAATAATTCCCGTTTTCGATCAAGTAAAAATGGTGAAGGTTCATTTTTATGTAAACGAAGAGATTTGCGAGGAGTTGTATAAAAAGACATGTTTAACCTGAAACAAAATTGTAATAGTACTAATTATTAATAAATATGAATTACTCATTAATACCATATGACTGATTATCATAATACTATTAATCTTTACTGTACTCAATATCAGTCTATAGGTATGTTTTAATAAATAAATATAGATACCTACTAATAATATGAATAAATTAAGTTAAGTTCAACTATTAAAATTTGAATGATAACATTCAAATATAATTCATAATTCTTATTGAATTATAAAATATTAATAAAAATAATTCATATTTTGTAGGTATTAAATTATTTATTCATTATTCTATATAGGTATAATGATCTCAAGTCACCAATTGTTGCAAGCGTAAGTTATCCAATTTTTTTTTGGGGTAGAGCTTAAGTTTTCATTATATTGTTAAAAAAATAATTATATTTTAATTTTAAATTAATAAACAGTTGTATCCGTTCAAATATATCACCAACAAGTAAAAAAAAATTGATATTATTCAAGATATTTTCTTTTATATAAAGTACTACTGGGTTAATGTAAAAAAAATAATACTGAATTTAGGAAGGTCCCCTAAGTAAAATTATGCCAATAGTTGTAAATAGTTGTAAATAAATTAAGATAGTTCTAGGCTGTATATTTTTTATTAAAATACAATCAAGTGTAACTTTAAAGATATGCAGTTTTATAATAAATTCTGATGAATAAAACCTAATATATTTAACAAGCAACAAAAAGTTATTGTAAATTAGCAAATTAACAAATAGAAAACAATAAATATTTAACTGTTAAAAAAATTTTTTTTGCTTATTTTTATCATTTGAATTAGCCCAAACATATTGCTAAGTCTAGCCATAATAAAAAATAATTTTATAGGCAATTGTATACATAGAAAAAAATGTTTCATACATACCTATACAAAATATATTATATTTTAAATAAATTTCACGAGAATTCATTATAAACCCATGATCAATTAAAAAATGATAATTATAATAATCAGTTTTTATGTATACAAAAATCCAGTACATAAATTAATAAAAATAGTTTATATACACATAAAACTACTTTATGCATATATTGAGTTAAAATTCTTGATTTTTATGTCTAGATTTCAAACGATTATTCGATTAAGTAGACAATTACAATTAGTCCGTACGATTCTTAGATAAAAATTAAACAAAAATAAATTAAAAATAAACCGCAACATAGTAAAATATTAATGAAGAGTAACAATTAACAAGTACTCACCTTGGAACAGAACTCAGCATGTGAAATTGTTATTGAGATAAATAACTCAACTGCGTACGGCAGAATAACAAAAAATGCTTATCGTCAACAGCATTTAAACAACAGAGTTTAAATATGACAACGGTTTAGTTAGGTACTGTAAGGAAATCACTACGTCCACTATTAATCGTAATCGACCAATCGTCCACATTTATAAAAAAAAATTTCATAAAAATGAGCACTTGAAATTGTGGTCGCCATAAAACGTAACAACCCGAACGTGGAACGTTAGATAGTATATACCATTGTTTTTTTTTTGGAGGGAAACGTCCATCATACAACAATTTTAAGGGAATTCCAATCACCGTTACATTATCACACTTATTTCAAACTAGATGAATTGATAACATGCTACAGAAATTAAAATGCAGAAAACGTTTTTTATGGCTTCAAACCATTAAATAATACTATTAATGAATAAAATCAATATTATAATAATAAAATAATAATTTGAAATGCTTCAAAAATTTGTGAGGTTGAAATTTGTAAACACTTGGTACGGTATGTTCGTTAACCGTAGTACAAGTTGTAGTATAAGAATGTATATCATTGATTCTCTATTATTAGTTCAATATTTACATCACTGAGAATTGTTATTTATTGCTATCAAAATTCTTTATTATTTATTAAAATTTATATTGCTAAAAATTTATTTTTTATGCAATATTTTAATTAATTAGATAGCTAAAATTGTCTGTTCTTTTAATTGGATATTATATTTAATATATGCAAAGTGTGAACAAAAATGAATTTTGATAACATGCTTAGAGACTTCCATAAAATAAATGACAGATGAGAAAATGCTCAAAAGTGACCCTGGCAAGTTAAACTAGTAGACTAGAATAGGTCTTCAGGTAGGGTTACTAGTTTTATTTGGAAAAACTTTCATTTTTTCTTATTAATTTCATGATTATTTAGGTACAATTATATAAAAAATGTGTACACGTGAAATTAAAATTCACGTATGTAATCACGTGAATTTGTGAATTTAACTACACGTGAATTCGTGAATTTGACTTCTCCACGTAATTCCAAACGCAACTAATCATTGTTATGCGTTAGAAAGAAAATTTATATTTTAATACACATTTGCAGAGTCCGAAATTGTCTTATCAAGAGTTACATAATAACAATTTAAAAAAAAGGCAACAATAAAATTGTTAAACCGTAGGCTAGTAGTACGAATTTCATAGGTACTGTTCGTAGAAATTTTAAAGGTGTGATTCCTATGTACGCGTCTAGAGATTTAATTTTGGCCGCGTAGGTAGTACCATTGAAAAATACTTAGTAAATACTTATTTAATCAATGGCAGTACACTTCACTTGTACTTCATTTGTTAACCGATTCTCATGATCGCGTGCGGCGAGGGTTCAATCGCACAAGTCACGCGGCTAATAATAGTAATAATAGCTCATGTAATTCATTATTCATATTTTAATTTTAAAATTTCGAAATGTAGTGAATTATATGTGACACAAAATGTCTTCAAAAGTATCATTCACTGTAGAAGAAGTCATAAAATTGGCTGAATGTGTAAGGGAACATCCATGTGTGTTTTAAAATTGTTGTCACTTTATCAATACTAGTCTATAGAAATTAGGAAGAATGTCTTCGGAGTATACAATGAGAAGAATTCCTGTTAGTACAATATATTTTAAAAATTTAAATTTTTGGAAAAATTGTACATCCGAAAATTTGATAAATAATACATTTACTATAAAATATTTATAAAAGACACTACAATAATAAAAGTCATTAGGATCATAATAGAGTACTTACCCTTCAATGGAGTTTTGCATATCACGTATATATCGTTTTGGAATATGAAAAGAATGTTTAAGCCAATCATATTTTAAATCCTATTCGTGGTTATCCAGATAATTAATATCCACAGTGCCGGCACTAGGTATTGCGGGGCCCTGGACATATTATTAGCCTTTAGGTTCCCAGAGAGGGACCAAATTCTAGCTTTTTTTATATATATAAATATTTGTTTTTAAACATCAATAAAATTTAATTGATTGACCGAAAACTCTTGAAAATTTAATACAAGGTTCATAATAAGTTAAAATGATCGTAACTAAAAAATATCGGTGATCGGTTTACTCAAATTTTTTTTATAAGCCCTTAATGCTCAAATTTGTATAAAATGTGTAAAAATAACGAAAATTTGCAAGTTATTTTGTAGATAAAAATTCATAAAATTTTTTCTGTTCATACTTAAGGTTCAAAATCTTTACACTAGGTTATCTATAAGATATTCTTCAAAATTCTTTAAAAAAAATTTCTACCAGACTTAGAGGAAAACATTTTATGACTGTTTGAAATTTAAATATTTACGAAATTGCATAAAATAGCGATTTATTCTCAAACGATTTTAAATATTTGTTATAATTCAAAAAGTATAAGTCGCAGATTTTTTAAATTTCTACCAGCTGTTAAGATTGGTATTTCCTTTATGTCATATTTTTTTCAAAATATTATATTGATTTTTAATCCATTTATAGGCATTTAAAATATTCGATTTTTTTACAATTTATTTTTATAATCGGTGATAAAAAAAATTTGGCTCCTACAAAATACTTGAAAATTTAATAGAAGATTCCACAGAAGTAGTTCTTAAATTCATTCAAAAATTATTAAAATCCATATGCACAATTTTTTTTATAAGCGTTTGAACAGCGAATATTGACATAGAATTACATGTAAAATATAATATAATGTATAATATTCTAGACTGACAAATGATATCGGTTTTTTTAAAATGCCCCAACTCAAAAATGAAAAACCGCAACAACTTGAAATTTTCACCAAATCTTTATATTGACGTTTTCTATACATGGTTAAGTTTTCAAAGTATTTTGACATATTTCGACTTATTTATAGATAATTTAAATTTAAATATACTTATACAATATTTATAAATAACATTGTATTAAATTCTAGACTAACATATCATCTCCGTTCAGAATCGTTTTTCGTATACAATGATAGCTATCATTGAATTCAAATTTAACAAATCCATTATAATGACCTTTCCTATGAAGAGTCGCACTCCACCCCCAAGTGTACAGCAAAGCGAGGCCCATCCGGTTCTTTTATTATTTTTAAAATACCCAATTAATTCAATATTGAATTTTCGTGTTATCCGTAAAATATTTTAGTATATTCACGATTTGTCGATGAAAATAATTCAACAATTTCATATACTGATTATAAACTTCTTGTTGACAATTATTTATCAAATAAAAATATTAAATCTCCTTCAGAGTTACCAAATCCCCTTTAAGAATTATACAAAAAGGTTAATACTGCCGTCCCTTCATCTGCATATATTGAGCGGCTTTTTAGTGCTAGAGGACAGTTATTAAACAAAAGAAGACGATCAATGGCCGATCACAATTTTGAGATAACACTATTATTAAAATTCAATAAATATTTTGAATAACCTTGCTATAAAATACAAATCATATTTTTATTTATATATATACATGTAAAATTTATAAGTTAATAATTAAAAATTTACGAGTAGTAAATTTTTCTATACCTAATTTTTAAAAATTTGTGTTATTTATTTTCGAATTGTAAATGTTAAACAGTGAAATACAGTTATAAAATTATTCAGGTGATAATCCTACAATAGGTTTTAAATTATATACATAATAATATATTATTATGCATCTATTATCATAAGTATAGGCTGTATTACTATATTGAAGTGATTTTCACTTATTTTAATATCTATCCAATATATATTTTTTTATTTTCACTGATAACACTGTTAATGAGGAGTTACAGTCCACCAGCGAGTGCGTCGATAATGTGGTAATTTATAATATTAATAATGAAGCCGTGTCCTTTTTATTACGGATTTCAATGGTTATTACAATATCATAATGTTCATTCATTGTTTATTGTCATAGCATTGTCCAATACGCCAAGTCGGTAATCTGCACCCCTTGCAGTTCGGCAAATTTGTGTTCAAGCATGTCGATAGTATAGTCTCAATTCAATCGGTCGGCTCTGCTTGGATTAAAATCACATTTTCATCTGCTAACACAGCGGTTCCCAACCTTTTTAGTTTTGCGGACCATTCATTGTAAATTACCATTCAATTTGTAAAAAAATATTCGAGGCCCATCCATAGCATACCTACATACGTTTTCATAAAATTATAATATATAACATAACATATGTTATATATTATATATATAGATATAGATAGTTATTAGGAATAAAAAATTTAAAAAATTTGAAAAAAAAACAATAGTTTATTAAAAAAAACTGAATTTAACTTTATCACAAGATAGTCAATTTAATATGATTTTTGACATTGCTTGTTCTTCACGAGAAAGACAATATCTGGATTAAAACTTGTTAATTTTAGTCTTAAATCACTCTCAACATTCAGTTTATTCCTATATTTATTTTTATAAATAAATTAAAGTAGAAAAAGCACGTTCACATAGATAAGTTGTCGAAAAGCCCATCAAGTTTCTCAGTGCAATTTTAGAGGTTACTGAATATTCTTTCCGAATATTTAACCAGAATGGCACTAATTGTATACTTATATCGTATACGATTTTAAAGTCTGATCACATGACATTTCAATCAATGAATCTTCTTCACTTGCTGATATTTTCAATTTTTTCAAGTAATCTTCTTCCAAGGGATTTCTGATCCATTGGATTTTCTCTTCCATTTTAAGAAGTAGTTTCTAAAAACAGTGTAAAAATGGTTTCAATTATGCCTATTAAAAAATATTAATTTGTAATTAAGAAAAATAAATAATTAAAAATAACCTGAGGTTGGAAGCTACAGCTTTGAGGTGATATTGTATAGTTGTTGTTGTTGCTTTATCAATTATAACTTCGTTAGTTTCAAGAAAATCATGTAGGACTGGAAATGCATCGGAAGAATCTTGTTCTACTTTTAGAGCCGATGCATCGTTGAAGTTTAATTATCATTGCATCAACTTTGTCTTACACAAGAAATTTATGAATATCTTTGCATTGCAGAGTTAAATTAAAAACGTTGATGGCACCAAAAATATTCGCCAAATACGCCAACCGTTTCAACCAGTTTTCATCGGTCACCAATTCTAAGTATGAACTTGCAAGTTTTCCATTATAGCCCCCTTCCATAAGGAAAACCCTAAGTTCATCACGGAGCTCAAACAATCTTGATAACACTTTATCTCTTGACAGCCAACGAACTTCACTATGAAGTAGAAGCTGTTTGTGTTCACTTCCCATTTCATCACACAAAACACCAAACATTCTGGAGTTTTTAGGCCTTGCTTTAATAAAGTTGATGATTTTAACTGCATCATCAAGAGTTTTTTTGAGACACTCCTCCAAACCTTTAACTACAAGAGCCTCTCAATGTAAATAAGGGAGCAACTGCCTTAACTCTGGCAATTAACCCAGTATAAATTCCAGACATAGCACGTGCTCCATCAGGTGTCAAACCTACACACTTTGACCAATTTATTTTGTTTTCTTTTATAAAGCTGTCAAAAGATTTAAAAATCTCTTCGCCAGTTGTTTTTGTCGACAAAGATTGGTAAAACAGCATTTTTTCTTCAACATGACCATTCAACTCAAAACGAACAAAAGCTAATAAATTGGCTTGGCCGGCTACGTCTGTACTTTCATCCATTTGCAGCGAAAAGTATTCACTTTGTTTTAAAAGAGTAATAATAGCTATTTTTACATTTTCCGACATTTCACCAATTCTTCTTTTCATAGTCGTATTTGATAACGAAATTTCATTAATTTTTTTGGTACATTTTTCATCAAACAAAGCATTGCTTATTATTTTTGCTGCAGGCATAATAAGTTTTTCTCCCACAGTGTGTGCTGACCCCTTCATTGCGATTAACTATAAAAGCTTATAAGAAACTTGGGTACTTGTTATGTTTTGTTTTGAAGATTTTTCGATGACTGATTTAGTCATAGAAAGATTTTTTTCTTAATTTGAATGAATACGAGAGATTTTCTTAAACATTCAGGATGTTTAGTTGATAGATGCCTTTCAAGTTTTGAAAATTTCATACATTCGTTGGATAGCGTTTCGAAACAAATCACACACTGCGGCATAGACTCCTCCTCAGTACCAAAAAATACAAACGATTTTTAAAAGTAAGGGTTAAGGGTTATACTTACGAAAATATATTTATATTTATATATTTAGTTTTCTTTATTACATTCAAGCTTGACACATCAACAATCTCACTACTAGTAGTTCCACTACTACTAGTTCTTTCGTCACTTGACAGCTTCGTCTTACGACAAGACCCAGTTCGAAACCAAGCATCCATATTTACGTGTAGCATAGTTAATAATATGTACTATGACACTATATAATACTATGTAGAAACTCATAACAATAGATAATAAAGAATTCTATATTATCTATGCTCACAACAGACACAACGACGTGTAAACACACAACCTCTGTCGCAAAATAACTAGGTAGTTTACCAATTTACAAAATCGAAAGACCTATTGTTTATCGCAACCCGCAGGTCGAGCATGATAAATCAGGGATTGTAACCTTTATGTTTTTTACAGTATTGGTTTCGGTTAGGTTTTTTAAAAAAAAATTCCTGAGATTTCAGTTATAATCTTAAATATTAAAATTATGAAATCGAGGTTGTGCAATAGTATGCAATTTCATAAAAATTTCAATTTCAAACAGTCATAAAACAGCCATAAAATTTTTTCTTTTCAGTTTGGTATAATTTGTTTTAAATATTTTTGAAGATTAGCTTATGGACAACATAGTGTTAAAATTTTGAATCTTAAGTATGAACAGAAAACATTTTATGAATTTTTATATACAAAATAACTTGCAAATTATCGTGATTTTTATTCATTTTATACAAATTTGAGCTTTATGGGCTTATAAAAAAAAAACGATCTCCAAAATCTTTAAGTTACGATAAATTTAACTTATTATAATTCTTGTATTACATTTTCAAGAGTTTTCGGTCTGCCAATTAAATTTGATAGATGTTTAAAAAAAAAATTTTACAAAAATCGAAAATTTACATTGTCTATAAATAAGTCAAAATATGTCAAAATACTTTGAAAACTTAACCATGTAAAGAAAACACCAATATAAAGATTAGGTGAATATTCAAGTTGTTGCTATTTTTCGTTTTTGAGTTTTTTTTTTTTTTTTTTTTTTTTTTTTTTTTGCCTTTGTTTATAACATTACAGCAATACAATTATATTAGTTAATATATATGAATATAACATAGAATATAACAAGAATAAATTAATAAGTATCTTATTTTTTTTTAAATGAAACGGTAAAAACAACAGAACCACTACATGTGCTGATGATACAAATAATAATAATAAAAATATGAAATCAATGATCAGGATAACTTTAGTAATAACAATAATTAAGGTGTAGATAAGATTAAATTTAAATTGTTTAAAACATTCATTAATGACTTAATTAATGGATACAAAATGTTTGAGATTTCGCTAATACGTTTATTTAAATTAACAGATAATACGGTAGGTGGTTGATTGATTGTGGCATCGGCGTAGGTACGAGTTTGGTTGGAATTGCAGGGATTCTCAGAGTTCATGGGTTTAGTAGGCCCTGACAAGAAGGTTGAACGTCTTCCCCATTTTTGTTTTTGGAAAGAAGCGGCGTGTTTTTTGTAGACTGGGCATCCTTTATACGAAGAAGTATGAGCACCTGCGCAGAGTGCGCATTTAGCCGGTAGACTATTATCTTTGGAACACATGTCGGAGAGATGTTCTTCTGCGCATTTGACGCAACGAGGTTTGTGTGAACAATATGTTTTCGTATGACCGTAAGTCTGACATTTATGGCATTGAGGTGGACCGATTTTGGATTTATGTGGTTTTTCGACCACGACGGAGGTATGCAATAACCTAGTAGTTTTGAAGATGTCCGAATTATTGATATTGGGATTTAGGTCTACGAAAAATAACGGTAGAGATATTTTGTTCTTTTTAATATTTTCAACATGTCTAACCGAGAAGCCAAGCTCAGTTATAGCATCAGAGATATCAGAACTAAGAGTTGATTGATGAAGATTTCTGATTACGACCCTGAATGGCCGAGAGCTAGGTGGACAAAAAGTGTGGAAATCCGTGTCGGAGTTCCTTAAGTGGTCGAGAATTAATTTAGCATTGGCAGGCCCACTTGGTCGAACGATAAGATAAGATGGTGTAGCCTTACAAGTGAAACCATTAATACACGTGAGTTGTATTAATTTATTTTTGAACAAGGTGAAATTGGTAATATTTTTGATGTATATAGGTTGAGAACGGGTAACATTTTTGTTGATATCGGAACGAGACTGAGTCTCACGTACAGCAGTAAGATCACTAGGTTGGAGAAAAGCACACTCACTTGGATCCTCGTCGCATTGTAGAACCCCGAATCGATTCGGGGAAACAAATGGTTTTGATTTCTTGTCCGCAGGTCTAGGAGAAGTAGACGAAGAAGACAAATTACGTTTGCCGTGAATGTGAACGATTTTGCCTTCCGGTACCGTATTTTGGAAGGGAATAACATTCCCCTTGATATCATAAACTGTTGACAGTTTTTTGGCTATATCGTGTGAAAGCGGCGTGCCGAACATATTATAGTATTTAGGTACAACGTCCATGGCGCGAATGCGCGTAATGACGATGACCTTTCACTTACTCTGATAACGGAGCGTGTATTGGTATACGTGCGCACTTGTCGGCATACGAAACCGAACTGGAAATGTTTTTGAGTTAAAGCATATTAAAAAAACCGATATCATTTATCAGTCTAGAATATTATACATTATATTATATTTTACATGTAATTCTATGTCAATATTCGCTGTTCAAACGCTTATAAAAAAAATTGTGCATATGGATTTTAATAATTTTTGAATGAATTTAAGAACTACTTCTGTGGAATCTTCTATTAAATTTTCAAGTATTTTGTAGGAGCCAAATTTTTTTTTATCACCGATTATAAAAATAAAATGTAAAAAAATCGAATATTTTAAATGCCTATAAGTGGCTTAAAAGTCAATATAATATTTTGTAAAAAATATGACAAAAAGGAAATGCCAATCTTAACAGCTGGTAGAAATTTCAAAAATCTGCGACTTATACTTTTTGAATTATAACAAATATTAAAAATCGTTTGAGAATAAATCGCTATTTTATGCAATTTCGTAAATATTTAAATTTCAAACAGTCATAAAATTTTTTCCTCTAAGTCTGGTAGAAATTTTTTTTAAAGAATTTTGAAGAATATCTTATAGATAACCTAGTGTTAAGATTTTGAACCTTAAGTATGAACAGAAAAAATTTTATGAATTTTTATCTACAAAATAACTTCCAAATTTTCGCGATTTTTACATATTTCGTATAAATTGGAACTTTGAGCTCTTATAAAAAAAAATTGTGACTTACGATTTTAGATTTTTTTTTATCAGTTAAGGAACAACTTATAAGAAACCTTGTATAAATTTTCAAGATTTTCTGGGTGGCCAAAAAAATTTTATCGTTATTTAAAAAAAAAATACTTAAAAAAATTGAAAATTTCAATTGTCTATAAATAGCTCAATAAAAGTCAAAATACTTTGAAAATTTAATGGTGTATAGAGAACGCTAATCTAAACATTTGGTGAAAATTTCAAGTATTTACATCGATTAGTTTTTGAGTTATAGCAAAATAAAAAATTTGAGTTTGTCGAAAACTGGTTTTACGTAAAAACTCCCGTTTTTCCCTCATTTTTTTAAGGTTTTTCCCGTCGCATTTAAAAAATATTGAAAATTTTTTACTTTTGACCCCCCAAAGTACCAACTAGATTCACTTTCCTTTCAGAAAAGTTGCTACATAAGGAAATCGAAGCATTTTTACTGCCAAAAAAGGTGTCGTCAGACACAAAAAAAAATAAAAATAAAAAAAAAAACACACATCATTGTAAAACCAATAGATTCCATCATTCCGTTCAGAATCTAAAATATATAATAATATTGTTTTAAATATGCATAATGTTTAATATTATACCTATGGCTCGTGGCCCAGTACCATACTGCTCGCGGCCCAGTGGTGGGCCGCGGCCCATGGGTTGGAACCGCTGTGCTAACACAACGAACAATTTAAATTTTTAACTGAGTTTAATTAGTCTACTTTCTTTCCGTTTTCGTTGATGTACTCTATCAGTGTGATACGGATCGAGTTGTCATTTATGGAAGAGAAGTTTTGGTAGCATGATTTGATTTTAGCTTTTTTTATTTAGTACAGTCCGAAAACCACTTGCATTAAACTTGCGTTCGATCCTCGGTTTCGTTTACTATACTCCCTTCTCGGCTTTAGAAATCAAGCTATTCGTTTTTTCCTTGGACGTTCGGTCTTGATGATTTAGTGGCAAATTATATTTAATAAAATATCTTCCCCTTTTCTTCATATCTCTATTTCTGCGTTGTATTTTCTAAATTTTCCGTGTTTGGCATTACTGTGCCAAATCTATCTCTTTATTAGTTATTACATTCTACATTCATTTTTTCCTTTCATACATGTTTCATCCAACCGTTTGCCTTTTTATGATACACCCTTCGAGGCTTTATTGTTAGATGTATCTTCAATTATCTGTCCGACATTTCTAGGTTTTCTTATATCAACTACAATGTAGTTAAACAAGTGTCATAATTTATAATTATGATATTATACTAGCTGATCCCGTGCACTTCGTTGCTCGTTAAATATACCAACTCTATATGACTCTAACTTTGTTCAATTCGTTATTTAATATTCGGTGGATGATGTTCTAGATTTATCTTAAGTTTTCTCTCCGGAATAAAAATTCTGATTCACAGCAGTATATTATCAAGTAGGCAATCTACCTGTGGTAGATCGCGGACCTAGTGCTGTTTGTACATACCTTAGTGTATGATTTAAATCTAATAAAGTATCAAAGTTATACCAAGTTTGACATAATACGGTGGATTAATATAATCAGTTAATACATAATCCTAACCTAACCTTAACGTACTAAAATCCGTAGTTTAGAATTGTATTGTTGACCATTTGCATTAGTATTACGAACTATTTCTGTTGCTCCGAACGATGTCATTTGAAAACATGAATTTAATGTTCTAATTGATTTCAAGAACACGTTAGAATCTGGATCTGTTAAAACCGTTCAATGGTTCAGGTGGTGTTTCAATTTCAGGTGGTTGCATCTTTTCTGACGCACAACACATCCAGACTGGCTCATTTTTGAATTTGAGAGCATAGCAGTGCGGGCATTCCTTGTCCATAGCACAAATTACTACTTTTGAATGAGCATAATATTCAATATCGGACTCATACTGGAATGCTAGACGCAGGAATGAATCAGATATAAATGTTCGATGTACCTGTTGGCATAGTTGGTCATTTGCTTTGCGTGAGTCAACTACGAATCATTCGCACTATCGGATTGGCATTATTCGTCTGTTATTTGCGCTCTTCTATTTCTCATGTTTGTAGCTGCATTTGTTCTACGACAAAAATTGGCATTCTGGCATCTTCTTGGCATTTTTATTGACACAAACAAGTAGAAAATATTCAAAGTACTTATTTATGTTTTTTTTTTTGGTTACCTTGCAACGTCGGGTAATTCATTATATTAACCACTAATAAATAAATATTATTCTCAAATCTTATAACCCCCATAGCAACCATTTATAAACAAAAACAAAAATTTCTATCGTAAATCTCAAAATTCCTCTTAGACCACCTCCCGGGGGTGGAATTAGGTTCATATATAAACCCTATAAACCCGCTCCACGACATTCTCTATCATTTAAAAAAAAATCAAGATAATCGGTCCAGCCGTTCTCAACTTATGCAATGTTATACATTTTTTGTTTTCATTTATATATATATTATAAATATAAATATGTAGTATAATATATATATAATTATTCATACGAATTCATTATTATTAATTTTTTACTTTGATGAATATTATTAATTTTAAAATGTTTACCTGAACATTTTTTTCTACCATACTATAATAAAATATCCTGATAATATCTTTTGTGCAGAGGCGGATTTATCTTTCTTTCGGCTATAGGCACCAAACATTTTCCGTCCCTATAATAGGCGAACAAGTTACAAAATCTTTCCAAAATACTTATTCTAAATATTAAATATATAGACAAAAGTAGTGGACATCTATTTGAATTTAATTAAATTTCCAATTTTTATGCGTTTGATGTTTTTTAATAAAATACTACAAACATTTCCGCCCCCAAACGTTGCCACCCTATGCAGCTGTCTGCAGTGCCTAATGAGAAATCTGACTCTGTTTATGTGTGTATATATTTACACTGTACGAATAAAAAAAATATAATTGTATATGTATTATTTAGAATTCCCTTGCTGGTTTAAAAAGTGTGAATCTCTATTAAATTAATACGAACAGTCAGGCAATGAAGTAACGGCTTCACGTCTGATTGATCTTCTAGGTGAAGAGAGAAAAAAGAGAAGGTTAAATACACTAGATCAAATGAATTTTACTCATTCAAGCTGAAAAAGCTGGGCATTACTGAGAAACTTAGGGCTGTCGAACTTGCAAGAAAAGAAACTGAAACATCCGTTAGTGCTATATCAAATGTAATTTTTAAAACTTAAAATATTAAACCATCTGTACAAAGAAAGAATGAAATTCGCAGAAAGTACTGAACCGAGCATATTGAATGTGAAGAAAGTTCAGAACTGATGGCTGAGTACACAGACAAGAACGTAGAGCAGGCACTCAAAAATCTAAGATATGGCATAGCTGCTGGAGTGGACGGAATACTCCAAGAGTTCATAAAAATCTAAGGCCCCAAGAGAAGGTTATGCAGTCCTCCCTGCTTCCAAGAATCTGGCATGAGACAAAAGTGATCGCAATTCCGAAGCCCAACAAACCAGCTAATGACACTCACAACTACAGGCCCATTTTGCTACTGTCAGTACCATATAATGTCTTTATAAGACTTTTACTTGCTTGCTTGTCACTGATAATAGATAAGATCCTACCAGTCGAGCAGACCGGCTTCAAGAAGAACAGAAGCTGTTACACTCAAGTACTGACTCTCACCACACACGTCGAAAACGGCTTCCAGAACAAGGCAAAATTAGGCGCAATATTTTTAGACTTGTCTACAGCTTATGATACCGCATGGAAAAATGGCCTACTATTCAAACTCTCTAAAATCATAAAGTGTAAAGGGATACTTAGACTAATATAACGACTGCTACCAAATAGGAAATTCAAAGTATCCTTCAACGGAAAAAAAAGCCGATATAAGTACTTGCAAAATGGGCTCCCCCAAGGATCGGTCCTTGCGCCAATTTTATTTTACGTATACATAGCTGACATCGTACAGACAACCGCCTGAAAATTTGTATATGTAGACGATATTGCGCTGGTAATACAGGGAAATTCTTTTTATACAATCGAGCATATCTTAAACTAAGATCTCGAAATATGAGATAACCTTAAAAATTGATACCTTACTCTCACCCTTATGAAAACCATTTCCATCACCCTACATCTTAACAATAGAGACGCCCGTAAAAAATTAAACCTACAAATCGGAAACCACAACATCATGAACAAAGAACACCCAAAGTATCTAGGAGTCAATTTAGACAGATCCCTCACATTCCGGCAACACCTAGAGGATATTAAAAATAAGATAAAAACTAAAATCAAAATTATACAGAAACTTGCCGGGACCAGCTGGGGTGCGGACACAATGGTTCGACGCAACTCTGCTATCGCGTTTGTGTATAGCGTGGCAGAGTACTGCGCGTCCGTATTGGCGAGAAGTGTCCATTGCACAAAAGTGAACACCCAACTCAACCAAGTTATGCAGATAATTTCAGGGACAACTAAGCCAACACAAACCCTATGGCTACCTGTCCTCGCATACATTAACTCGCCAGACCTGCGTAGAAACAAGAGTATCAACCGTATCTTAATCCTCGTAAAAAATAACAAACACCTTCCCCTATTCAATGATATCATGGAACACCCACCAAAGATGCTGAAATCCAGACACCCTAAATGGGAATCGATGACCCAGTCAAACTCGAGTTGTGAAATCTGAAAGAGCGGTGGAAAACATCAGAGATACGAAATTGCTCCCTGATAAGCAACCCAGAGACCCGAGTTCCTAGTTTCGAGCTTCCTAGTAGACTATGAACAATCCTTAACAGAATTAGAACTGAATAGGGTAAATGCAGCTACAATTTCTTGCGAGTCTTCGTACTGCAAATGTCATAAATTACAAACTGTTCGTCATATTGTAGATTCCTGTCCTAGGACAAAATTTGTTGGTGATATCGAAAAATTCCACAAAGCAGAACAGGAAGCGATCTAACAGATGAGAAATCTAAAAGTACTACTATAAAATAGATATTAAACCCTATACTTAATTATTCGGTTCATGTTACTTTGTTATTTACTCTTTTCATATTATTTAGTAACTATATTGTTTATTTATTTTTTTTTATGTTACCTACTCTTACATTTAATTATCTACTCTATTTTATCAATTCTAATTTATATACTAAATGTTACCCACACCGGATATTATGTCATATGCAATAATAATATTATAAATACGATTTTATGCGATCATATGATATATAATTAGCACATGATACCTACAATAAGTCTTAAACTCAGTGCCTATTAAAAAAAAGATAAGAAGTTATGAACTAATGAAATTATGATAAATATAGACAAATATGTATTAAATATAGTGGATTAACGGTCGCACCAAAAAAATATCAAATTAATGATATACAAACGCAAATTAAAAAACGTTCAATTTAAACTTACGTCAAGTAAAATGTTGAAAAGACAAATTGACCAAGATAATAGACCATTTATGGATTTAATATTATAACCACGGATTAAATAAAAATACTTAATCTGTGGTAAAACATTGTTATGTAGAGCTGTCGCTTGTTGTGCTGCTATACACGAGCATTTCGCATTGGAGTGAGGATGCCGCCAAGTATATTAATATTATTACTATGTTACGACAGCTGTATGTCCCGGTCGGTCCGGGGAAGTTATATAGCAGAAACGACTCCGAGTTTAATTTTTAGAGATTAAATGTGGGAAGAGACCCAAAAACCTTTAAAATGTCCATCGCCAATTGTCTTTGTTTTTGTTCTCGGCAAATAGTATAGTGCAGGTTCATGGATCGCAAGAATGGCGCCTGAAAACAGCTTATTATCATTGTATACATATACTCTAGAGGACAGACATCACGTTTATTTGAATTTATCCCGATCTTCATAAGTTATATTTTATAAGGGTATAAGTGGCGTCTATAATCGATAACATTTTAAATGTCACGATTAATAATGTGATTGAAGGTACATACAAAGTATGGAATTTCAAAGAAAAAAAATCTCTCTATTCCTATATAATTTTTTCTAAAATACACGTTAAATATAGTATATACATAATTCGCTGCACATTTTTATCATATAAATTATGCATTTGCACAAACATGTAAACCACAGTAAATTAAAATACCATCAAAATATGTTAACATTATAATTTTCTACAATCCCTATAATTAAATTTCCGTAATATATGTTATAAATAATATAATGTAAGCATATTACTTCAGCGTACAAATAATATTGGTTCAGTATGCAGTGTTATTCATTGTTCGATAAATATTCGGAATTTCAAAGCAAATAAATATTATTACAAGGATAACTATCACATACGTATACGAGATATTAAAGATTAAACATTTAATAACATTTAATTAAAAGGCATTTACCTAAGCATTTATTTATTTATTTCGAAGTACCAAATATTTATTTATACATTAATTTATGAGTATTAACCATTTACTAATTTTTATTTTATTTTGTGTCACTTCGTTTTTAAATATGTATTAAATGTGTAATTAAATATTCCTAAATGTTAAACGTGTATTATATATAAATATATTAATTCGGTTACTATGGGTCGATCCGATGTGCACACTCACAGAAACATAGTTTACAAAGACTAACGACTCCCCGACACCACAAATAGACTCTAGTGTCTCGACATTAGCCGGCTCGCAGACTTATTAATTTTAACCGACAGATATTTTCTAAGTACATGAACTATACTGTTCCAGTTTCCTGCTTACACACTATCCACACTTCTCCTCCCATAACTATATACAACATTTTCTCAATCTCTTCGTCGCCGCACGTCTTTCCATTTCTCTCGGTTTATCGTGTTTATTATTATGATTTTTTTTTTTTTTTTGTTTTTATATGTCAAAAGTTATTTAGCCAATTTATTAACCATGTAACATCGTTAATTAACGAATAAAAACTGTTTTATGCATTCTCTAATAAAAATTGAGTCGGAAAAAAATTAAAATATACATATGCATGTGTATATTATACACCATAACAATTTGAGTAACAAAAACATAATTTATTGTTTTTGCTTTTATTTCATATTAGACTTTATTAATACAGAAATTTAATAATTATATTTTATGTTATACAGTGTTGTAATGTACATTAACAAAATAAATAAAATAATGTATGTATTTATTTCTATTTGAATAATAATGTACTATGAATTGTACGTTCATCTATACTCGTATTCTATATAATACATAATGTTAATAAATAATAATTGTATATACAAGTAGGCACTAGCACTACACTGCTCATTATAATGTTCTTTAATTGTTTTTATATTTCATTTACAAAATATATACTATTATACACAAATTGAAATTAATTTGCACCATGAAATAATTAATTTATTAAATCTTAGTTAAAAAAAATTATTTCATAATAATATATCGTATTATATACAAAAAGAGTTAAAAAACCAGATGAGTATTATTTTTTAAGACACTATACTTACAATAAAAATACAAAGTTAAATTTGTAAAAAAAAAACTTGTATTTATTCATGAGGATTTTCTCTTGACAAGAAATAATAATAATAAAAATATTAATATTAATAATAATAATAAGATAATCGCATTTAACTTAAAAGTCGTTCCATCGTGGTATACTAAATGGTTTGGCGCCAGTAGGGTAGTATACCTAACCTTTATATAGCATTTATGTATTAAATAAATATATGAATGTATATGGTATAAGTATATATTATATGTCGTTAGCAGTAGATTGTTTCTTGTAAACGCTGACGTAGGATCGCCTGCTAGTCAAATGCACTCCATCATTTCTTTAAAATTATTATATATATACATATAAATTCCATGTATGTGTGTATTTTTTTCGGAGAATCTAAGAGTCGTGGTATAATAACAATAATAAAAACAAATAACAAATAACAATAAACGAGCAACAATGTTTAACGAATTGAATAGCGTATTACGTAGGGTTACTACATACAATATAGGTGTATTATATAATATATATATATACTATATTATGTGCCTAGTTTATTATATACAAGATGCAACGAACTTCAGCGGTGTGCGCGTTGTTTGACTGGCGCCAGCGCCACACGATACAGTATTATATACACAAACACACAGGCACAATTCATACATACACATAATCACACGCCTGCTCACTGGCAACTGGCGGTCGTTAATGGTTGTTAATTAAATATTGAATTTATATATATATATATATATATATATATATATATAATATGACGAAGAAAAAATAAACCAATATATAAGAGAAACATGTTTGATTAATTTAATGTATAATTTATATAGGTATCAGATATGTGTGATGAGTGTGCGTGCGTTCGTGCGTGCTTGTGTGTATATTATGTTCATAATATATTGTATACAATAATGTTTTACATTAATTATTATACATATAATACATACATTATACAAAAACAGTATACACCAGGATCATCATCATCCCTGAACTTGCTGTGCAGTGAGAGATAGATTTGTCGATCGAATTATCCGATAACACACGCGCCAGCAGCGAAACCAAACAGAAATATATATATATATATATATATATATATATATATACATAATATTATTATGTATAAATATAAATGATGACAGACTGACGACCACGACGACGACGACAACGATGACGTCCGTCTTGTTTGCCGTCGGTCGACATGTGTCTGCTGCAGTAGACGGATTAATAATCGTATATTATATTATATATTGTATTGGCTCCGGTGTTCTTCGTGCCGCCTGTACCGTCGCCGATCGTCCGTCTAAGATGCGACATGGCTGCTGCAGTCGTAAAAATATACATAGCACTGTACATCTACACGCACTGCAGCGCAACACGTCAAAACTTTAATAATTTTCTGGCTATCGTCTCACTGCAATCGTATACACTCACTTGGAGTTTGCCATCACTGAATCTTGGTTGAATTTCGCGGCATAAATATATATGAAAGTGAAGATCAAAAAATGTTCCAATTTCGAGACTAGAATATTACTTGACGGATCTCGTTCTAGCATAGAGCACTTACAAAATTCTTGCTAGACAAAATGCAATGAGAAGTAGTATTCACATATCCCACTGATTTTGGTGAACAAATATATTTGATATTTCAACAAACTAAACGTTAAAGAACTTTAAGACTAGTGTACCTGTAAAAGTTATCTTTAATTAAGTTAGGGTTAATGATAATTGGTTCAAAACACATTTTGAATTGTCTAGGCCCGTCAACGTTTTTAAATAGTAATTTATGTAAATACTCCCTTTTCTTCATATCGTCGAAAATTATTTTCACACCGAGGTAATCAATTCGAAAAAAATATTTATTTAACAAAATATTGGTAAATTTATTCTTTAAATAATTATTTAGAACTTTAAGATATTAAATATGTAAGCCGAACACATTTATTTGATAAATATAAAAATATTTAAAGATCAATAATACTAATTTAATATAAGTGTTTATAACATTTTTAGATTATGACTGAAATTAATTATGAATAAGAAAGTATAAATATTAAAAAGTTACGATCTTGACATGATATTAATTATACGAGTAAAGTAAATTTATATTTGCAGGTATTATTATAAATTTTTAAATTTCCGATGTTTTTATATTTTACTAAAAAAGTTATTACCATAAATATGGCCTCATAGGAACGTATACTATATCAAATATATATTATATGCAATAACCGTGATTGGAGCCTAGAATATCCGTATTTTTTCAAATTATTTAAATTTTTCCTTTAGTCCTTCTACGATATGCAATAATTTTTAGATTTATTTTAAAAATGTTAAATGATATTGTTAGTATATTTTGAAAACAATAATAATAAATAAATTCACAAAAATAGTACGGAAGAGTACAGGGTAATTACATTTAAGCCATTAATATAGTGTTTAAGTAAATAGGTATTATAAAATTAAAACTTTTAAACGTGTTAAAAAACTTTAATTTTTCATAATTTGTATCATAAAGCCAGTATAAGGGACCTTATAAAAATTATATATCGTCATTTATAAAAGCTATGACTTTACTATTGTCGTTTATGTGTAATTTAATGTGACTAAATAGTTAAATTATTTGAGTGACATAATTAGAAATAGTTAGGACTTTGATAATTGTTGATTATGTGTCTATATGCTAATTTGATATGTCCGAACGAAGAATCGAAAGTCTGTATAATTAAAAGTATGATATCGAAATTGAAAAAATAACACGTTTCTACAAACGCCTACATTACTCGTTGGCGCCATGATACAGACGTCGATGAACTATTTTTCGTGCAATCTTCTAACCACAATTTCCGCCATCTCTATTTCTTGTCGTATGCGTTCGGTATTTTTCTTTTATACATACACACGTGCACATTTATAACTATATACGTCCTTGTAGGTTACCACCCCACGCACCAATAAGACAATGTGCAGTATTATAGACATAAGACTAAATTAAAAACAAAAAACGAATTACAATTCAAGAATTCGACTCTTGTACATTATACCTGTTCATGGTATGGTCTTGGATTCAATTAACATCATCATTACATGATACGTTAAAAATCAGAGTATGCAAATAATATTGGTGGTTAACATTAGGTCGTAGATCTAATTTCGAATTTTTTATTCGTAAAGTTAAATTTAAACGTTAGAAGTATAATATGAGTGATCAGTTAAGTATGAATAATTACGTAATTATATAATTAAATACCATATATAAGTGTGTTTAAATGTCATATAGCAATTATACTTTAACGCAAAAAAGTCGAGCGTATTAAATGAATTTACAGGGCTAAAAACTTAATGCATTTAATTATTTCTCAAGAAACTGCATATTTAAAATCGAATTTATACAAAGCCGTTTCATATATACATAAAATCTATACACAAAAATGGATGTTGAATATTTTTTTATATTTTACTTATTGTATGTGATTTTGTATGCTAAAATATTTTAAAATTATTATTGCAACGTATTTTTATACATACTAATGCATTATTCTTAACGTATTGATGTTTAAAAATTATATACTATTTACGAATATGGATTGTAAATTTGTTAAAATCAGCCCAATCTTAATAAACATTTTTTTTTAACAAAAAAATATTTATTTTTATCAAAAGCTATTACTACTGCCGTTATTAATTTATTAATAACTTTTTTTTTTATTCTAAATATTAACATTTACGTTTAAATAAAACAATAACTCGTAATTGAGTAATGAAACTAAATTTTTTGAACAATACTGCACTTCTGAAGTTTAATCCCAAAAACAAACTTATTTGTTAGAACAAAATTGCGTATTGAACTGCATATTTAAGCTTTTTCTAGTGCAAAAAAGTACCAAACCCAGGACCTATGTAGTCTCGTGATGTGACTCGTCCTACACATACTGATCTGCGTTTTATTATGCGTATTATGTTGAAACGATAATATTATTATATCGTCTTGCATCTCGAGTGCGAGTTCGTATGTCCAGTGCTCTTATGCACTCCATATGCATACGTATAACAATATGTGCGTGTGCGTATACGAGTAGGCGCGGGCGGCCACGGTGATCACCGTAGCGACAGTGGCGTCGACAACGGGCGGCCATCCGGCAGACGCACGGAACGTTCTAATCCCGTGCCGTAGGGTCCGGTCACGTTCTGTACTGTACTCGGACACAAACGCGCAGCAGATAAAGACATAATAATAATAATAAAAATAATAGTTATAATAATATTATCTCTTATGCGTACGCCACAACACATACCGACGCTCCCGCGGCTAGCCATACACACGTCGCCACCGTGCATGTACCAAGAGAGTGTTGGTCCTGCTCTATGGCGCGCGCTCTCTCGCTGCGCCACCGGTGTGTGCCCGCGCGACGGACGCGATATCCATCCGTAATACGTGTGGTTCAATAGCCGACTCACGGGTAAAGCACGCCGTGCGCTAGGCACGTAGAATACCTATATTGTGGTTCTTTATTTCTGTACGTACACATACCTACCTGTGTATTATATTATGTTAGACTTATTTTACATCTTTTGTGTTATCCATGTCCTTTCCTCATTTTTCATTTCCCTCCCTCACCTTCTCCGAACGTAATTGCATTTTTCGGATACACGGCGCGCAAACATGAAACATGATGGGGCAGACCCTTCAATTATTACACATACCAACTCACATTTATACACCAACATCGCCGTCAAAATATTTGTAAGACGAAAGTTATAATAGATTCAGTGGTGGCCAACTACGGCCCGCGGGCCAAATCCGGCCCGCCATCATTTAATATCTGGCCCGCGAAAGAAATATAATATTTTACATTTACGTAAAAAAAAATTCTATTAAATAGAATATCTTTCGATTACTATCGATCATTTACTATCATAAGTTGGATTTAATTGTTCGAGTATTCTCCAGACCAGAAACTATTGAACATTGTCGTATAAACTATATAAAGTAGTTAATATTAAAGAATTACATATTTAATACTTATAATTTAACTTATACTCTATACAGGTATTTATTTAACATAAGTATTTAGCAACATTAACAATTTCGAAGTATGAATCGGAATACTGGGTAGTGGACAAGAAAATGAAACAGAAGATATGAGTATTGGATATCAGAAATCTAGATGGATATATAATGTGATTTGAGAGAATAGAATAAGGTAAGAAATTAGTATATCAGAAATAAGTTTGGGAATAGCTTAAATTGTTGAAAATATTGAGGGAATAAGTGAAGATGGCTCGAATTCGTTTTGAGGATAGTTGGAGGTTATGAGAAATCATGAAAAATAAAAGGAAAAATAAGGAGAGGGTGACCGAGGAAAGTATAATTATTAGTAGTATTGAAAGTAACATGAAAGTATGTGAGTATAGACATGTATAGACGCATGACTGTGTAGAGTTGGAGAACAAAGATAGCTTAAACTATACAGTAAGGAAACACTAATAAACACATTATAAGTGTTCTACGTTTAATTAATCGCTCTTTATTTTAATAATAATAAATAGCTTTTAAGTATATAAATGTATGGTATACTCGTACTATCATAGGAAAATTAAATACTAACCATACATTAAAAAAGACAAAGTACAGGGGTTAATATATACGGCACTCAGTTGAGATACAAGAATAGACTTTTAAAAATAAGTGAATTATTCTAATAAATGTAAAATCATTGTAAGTATCATTGATATCTAAAAATATTTTTGACCAATCCTTAAAGAAATCCTTTTAACCGAAATCATGTAGACTAACAAAATGATACAAAAAATATAAAAAAACACATCATTGTAAAACTAAAATATTCTTAGATTTCTTCGGAATCTAAAACTGTTTTAAGTAAACGGATTATATGAATTATATTTTGTCTTAAATAATTTGTGTTTCAATATAATGTTTTTATCAATGTTAGAAATGAAAAAGATTAAATGTAGTCAATTCTTTTAATTCGTGTTGAATATTTAAAATATGGTACTTAATTTTAATCACTGGTTTTGTAAAACATATATTCGTTGAATTACCAAGAATCACAGATTTTTTTTTGTTATATTATCTAAACGTATTCAATGGCATACAATAAATTGGTAGATATTTTTTCCAGAATAAAAAAATATACAAATACTTATGTATATATATATATATATATATATGTGTGTGTATATGTATGTGTTTATTTTGTATTCATCGAGTTAGAGAGGAAAATAATACAGTTACTATAGGATGATAAATTAAATGATTTTTCATTATAATTTCTGTAAAATGTTATACTGAATTTCTGGAATGAGTTAATATTTTAATATTATAACAGTTAATTTTAATAATCTAATGGTTTTTAGTAGATGCGTTTAGATTTATTATAGATGACACTATGTCAACTGTAGATTATAGGATATAAAACAAAGAATCTAAGTTACAGTAAAAAATGTATGGTTTATATCGTATTACATAAATAAAAAATCTAAGTATAACTGCAATAATTGCTGAGTATATTGAGTTATACTTAACTGTAATTTTGAAACATTCTTATATCCAAAATCCAAATTGCTATATATTGTACGTCCTAGTACCGGTGTACTCTTGTCTACCACAGGACCACCTACCCAAATTAGGTATTGCATCCATATACCTACGCATAGGGATCGGTGCCATTACAAGGTTAGTTTGAAATTTGGGATTTAAAAATAAGAATGTACATGACATTATTACGACCTATTGTCATGTACGGATCTGAGACGTGGGCACTGAGAAAAGCCGAAGAACAGAGACTAGGAGTATTCGAAAGAAAGGTTTTAAGAAAAATATATGGACCGGTCTTTGATAACCAAACAAATGAATGGAGGAAATTGCATAATTATGAAATTCAAATGCAGTTTCAGAGGCCTGATATAATTAAGGAGATAACAAAAAGAAGACTCATGTGGGGAGGTCATGCCTGGCGTAAGCAAGGATCTCTTGTTAGGCTGATAATAGAGGAAGAGCCTATAGGGAAAAGACCTTTAGGAAGACCCAGGTTGAGGTGGGAAGACTGTGTAAAGAAGGACATAAAATCGATAGGACCAGGAATCAGATGGAGAGAAGTTGCAGAGGACAGGTACAGATGGCAAGATTTGTTTATAGCGGCATGGTCTTAAAGGCCGAAGCCAATAGAGAAGAAGAAGATTCTGTAAATAGTATTATTTTAAGATGTACTTCATCCGCTTATTCAATAAGTTTAGAAATATTATCATTACATTTTTAACTTTTGGCGGGTTCAAGTGTTTTTTTTTTTTTTAATATTTAAGTGCATACTGCATATAAATAATTTATAGGCTCATATTAGTATTATGTATGCAAGATATTTAAACATGATGTTTATTTTAAAAGCTATGGCGTCGCTAGCTATCTTAGTTTAAAATTGTCTGCATTTAAAACTGTATTCGTTTTATTATATTTACTTTAACTTTAAATGTAGTTGTAATTACAAATATATAAAAAAATTGGCTCTGTTTCATTTTATTTTTAAAATTTTTGATATCTCTATTCTATAATATATATTTTTGGTACACGCACTTTTGGCTAGCATTCGGTATTTCAGTAAAATTATTAAAATGTATTTATTACAAACAATTTTTTCATAGGCAACGTCAACATATTCATGTATGCACATTATAATCTATAATAAACTTAATTATTTGCTTATAAAGCTCATAAAATAATATTGTTCAAGCACGGTCGCGACGTATTTTTTGTCCCAGCGCCGTGTCGGGCGATAAGCTCCGTCAAGCTGCTTCCCCCCTCCTCTGCCGTTCGGCACCGGGTTGTCTGGCCGTTGGGCTGCTCACCGCCGGCACCTTTTTGTTGTTACGCTGTTTTTTCCAGGCGGTCGAGCCTAACGCATCGTTTGCGTCCGTTCGCCGTCTCACGCTGGTGCTGCGAAAACCGCGTGTGCGGACAACGCATTTTGTGGAGTCATTGTGCTGCCTTCTCGCGTATATAGTCCGCGTGTGTTATAAATATTATAAGTTATTTTGTGGTGGTCTTGTGACCAGTGTTGTAAGTCCCAAGATAGTTGGGGCCTGACACGTCCACTACACTTCGGCTTTATCCGAGCGAGTGATTTTTTTTTATATATACGTTTTGTGCAAGAGCTGTCGCCTTTCCAGCCGGGATCTCGTCGTCGGTTGTGACCAGCGGTATCGTTGATATATTATATTATTCTTTATTATTGTAATCTTATTATTTTTATTATTGTTTAAATTATTATTATTATAGCAATCGTCTGGAGAGACGTCTTCGACGTTTATGCACTGTTCATTTTTTTTTGTTTGTTTTTTACCATTGTCATTACCATCCCACACACGCGCGAGTCGTCCAGTAAACTGCTAACGCAAGTGCTGGCGGCGCAACATTTTTGGTAGCAGAGCGTGGTTTTTCCGACCTCAGTGGGGGGTTCGGTAGCGGTGTGTTTGGTTTTTTGGTACGCTGGTATCTACATAGTGTTTCCTACAGTGCATATAGGCGACATAGTTTATTTTTATTTTTATCTGTATTTGATTTATTTATTATATTTATATATTTGTATTATATTAAACTTTGCTCGTAATGGCTGACGAAAAAGAAGTGGAGCGTACTTCGCGCCTGCTCGCGCGTGCTAAAATAAAGCGTACTACCATTATATCGCAGATTCGAGCTATACACGCTATGGCGTTGCGCATACAATCAGAGCCGGATCTATCCTCAGAGTTTGCGTTAAACGCGGCGGATTTAGATGCGCTATGGTTTCAGTTTAGGACGGATGACGATTCCGTATTAGATCTTTTATCGGCGTCCGATAAGCTCGCCGACTATTCACCCGACCTGATAGCGGAGGTACGCCAACTTGTTAACTCAGCTAAAAATATCGCCCAGCGGTTAATCCCGACAGGTGCCGACGCCGTCGACTTGTCATATCTCCGAGATGGGACATCTAGTGTTCAAAGACCTCGCGAGGACCCGGTTAAGTCACTCTCCCGCCTACCTGATATACCTTTACCCACGTTCGAAGGTGATTACCGATCGTGGCCCAATTTTCGCGACAGATTTTCAGCGCTTGTCGATTCGAGACACAATTTATCGAACATCGATAAGATGTATTATTTAATAGGCTGTTTAAAGGGTGCCGCAGCCGACGCTGTCCGAGGCATACCGGTGTCGGCGGACAATTACGAGTTAGTGATGAACACGTTGTCCGACAAGTTTAATCGGCCACGTTTGGTCGCCATGTCACTTGTTGACAAGCTACTTCAATCGTCAGCCATGACACAAGAGTCGCTTAACGACTTGAACACATTTGTGGGAACGTTCAGTGAATCCATCTCATTATTAGACGCGTTAAAAATACCAGACATTGGGTCTTTTATTTTATTTTCGATAGCGTTTCGATGTCTACCTGTTTCTACCCGCAAATTATTTGAGGCGAATAATTTAGTCGATTACCCGTCGATAGAACGACTATTAGACTTTCTCCGGTCCCGAGTGGCCATTCTCGAAGTCGTGGGTGGATCCCATAAAAGTAGTACTAATAATGCGTTGTCCAAGTCTACAGGGCAGTTCCGAAAGGGGGGAGATTACGCAGGGAAGCCTCGGTTGACGTCTTTAGTTACGTCCAGGTTAAATAGTCCGTGTCCATGTTGTGCGGGTTCGCATGCACTAACAGCGTGTTCGCGGTTCAAAAATTGGGGTCCAGATGAGCGCGCTCGATGGACGCGCGACAAAAAATTATGTTTTAATTGTTTTAGTGACGATCATTGGGCTCCCAAGTGTAATGCTAAATCGAGTTGTCCGAACTGCACGCGTAAACACCACTCGCTTCTTCATCATGTGCCGTCCAGTAGAGATCGCGATGTTCGAAACGAGCCACCGGCCGCCGAAGCGTCGTTATGCGCGTCCGTGCCGCGTCCCCTTCCACATCAGGCATCGTCTATCATTTTAGGTACCGCGCTAGTGCATATGCGCGATCGATCCGGGTCGTGGCAAACAATGCGTGCATTAATAGATTGTGCGTCGCAGATAAGCGCCGTCACGAGTGCATGTGCCGATCGGTTAGGCCTTAAGCGTTCCCGTTGGACAGCCCCGATAAGCGGTTTATCCGGGGTTCCCGTAATAAACGTCCAAGGTCGCGTTGAGTGTAACGTACAGCCACGGTTTGCGTCCGAACCTGTGCTCTCCATCAGTGCGTGGGTATTGCCCGCCATAACGAGTGACTTGCCTCGCACAACGTTACACTCGGGCATTAAAGATAGGTACTCTAATCTTGCGCTCGCCGACCCGTCATTCGATATCACTTCACCTGTTGATGTATTATTAGGCGGCGATGTATATGCGTCAATAATGGACGGTCGGAAAATTTCGGTGGATAAAGCGTTACCTACGGCGTTTAGTTCGATCTTTGGTTGGATCTTAATCGGTCCAGTATCCGACCGAGAGGCTCATCCGTATCAATCGGTCCCGGTCGCTATGACTGTCTCCATTGAAGGGTTAATGGAACGGTTTTGGCAGGTTGAGGAGCCGGAGGCTGCGCCCGCGACGTTCACGGACGAAGGGCGTTGTGAGAAATTATTTTGTGAACAGTCTATTCGTTTGCCGTGCGGCCGTTTTTCGGTACCGTTGCCTTTTCGTGCGCCACCCTCAGCTGACACCTTTGTCGGGTCCCGCGAACTTGCGGTGCGACGTTTTGACGCACTCGAACGTAAATTGGCTACGAGCCCTCAATTAAAATCATTATATGTCCAGTTCATGTCAGAATACATATCGCTAGGTCATATGTCCGTCGCGACGTCCCCGGGACGTTATCTTATTCCGCACCACGCGGTGTATCGTCCGGCAATCAACGAAAACAAAATACGCGTTGTATTCGACGCTTCCGCGCAAAGTAGTCGTGGACCGTCATTGAATAACTGTTTGTATACCGGTCCTAAATTACAACAGGACATAGTCGACATTTTGGCAAGATTTCGGGTCCCCAAGTACGTTTTTACAACCGACATTTGCAAAATGTATAGGCAGATACTAATTTTACCGGAATATCGTAAATTCCAACATGTGCTATGGCGATCGTCACCACACGACGAGCTTATTGAATACGAGCTAAACACCGTAACGTATGGCGTTAATTGCGCTCCTTATCTCGCCCTACGAGTGTTACAAACTATCGCGTCCGATGATTGCGATAATTTCGAATTTGTGCGTAACGCGTTGACGCGTCAAACGTATGTCGACGACATTTGCGACGGGGCGGATACCATTTCGAACATATTAAAGCTGCAGTCCGATTTAATCTGTGTTCTGAAAAAGGCAGGACTAGAATTGAAAAAGTGGGCGTCGAATACGCCATCCGTTTTAGACGCGGTGCCGGCCGCCGATCGTGTGTGTGCACCTACGCCGTTCGAAACGGTCGACGGCTACGGTACTAGAGTTCTCGGCTTACAATGGCATCCCGAGGGGGACTATTTTTGTTGCGCGTTAAGTCTCGACTTGGCGCCCATATGCACTAAACGCGGTATTCTATCTTTAGTAGCGCGTATATTCGACCCGCTAGGTTTGTTCGCTCCCGCGGTGTTCTTAGCCAAGTCTGTTATGCAGCGGACCTGGCAACTCGGCATGAATTGGGATGAAGCGTTACCTACCAATATCCACGACGAATGGATTGCGTTCGTCTCCGACTTACCGTCGTTGTTGAATATCCGGGTTCCACGTTATTTAAACTCAAGTCACGGAGCGCCGTGTTATCTTTTAGGCTTTTGTGACGCTTCGCAACTCGGCTACGCGGCGGTCGTATATGTGCGCATGGCTGACGTCGCTGCTAACGCGTCCGTATTTTTAATTGGTACAAAAACCAAATTAGCGCCTATAAAATCATTAACTATTCCCCGGCTGGAATTGAACGCTGCGTTGTTATTGGCGCGATGGTTAAGTCGCGTCCGCGACATTTTGGCCCCGCAACTTAATATTGTCGGCATAAACGCATGGTCCGATTCCACGATAGTATTATCATGGTTAGGTGCCCCGCACGAAGTATTTAAAATGTATGTGTCGAATCGAGTGCACCAAATTCGCACTTTACTGCCGGACTGTCGATGGCGGCATGTTGACTCGGTCACTAACCCCGCCGACTGCGCGTCGCGTGGCATAATGCCGGCTGCCCTAGCGCAGCACAAATTGTATTGGCACGGCCCACAATTAGCGTATGGTGACCCATCGGAATGGGACGATGCTCGCTCGCCGCTACCGTTGTGCGACCTGCCCGAACTTCGACCAGTGTCCTGCGCCGCCTGTGTTGACGAAACTGCAGTTGAATGGTTTAATCGTTTTTCTAGTTACGACCGTATGTTACGAGTAGTGGCGTATATGCGTCGTTTCATTGCCGCCGGTATTCGTCGAGTACGTCGACAACCGGACCACATTGCGCCCGCATATTTACACAAGTCGGAACTAGATAGCGCCGCTCGCATATTAGAGGCTGAGTCCCAGCGCGTACACTTTTCCGGTCTGTTACGCGAATTGTCGACAGGTAAACAGGTTTCATCGAAGCCTCTAGCCCGTCTAGCGCCCTTTATCAATCCGGACGGTGTGATTCGCGTCGGCGGACGACTGCGGCATTCTTTATTAGCTTATGATTGCAAACATCCGGTTTTATTAGCTAAGCGGTCTCATTATGCATATTTATTGTGCCACCGTTGGCACCGGGTGACGTGTCATGCCGGACCGCGAGTTCTTACCGCGCTTATCTCACGTCGGTTTTGGGTTATATCACTTCGATCGGTGTTACATAGTGTCATAACAAATTGCTCTATATGTGTGAGATTTGACGCCAAGCGTGTTCAGCCGTTAATGGCAGATTTGCCCGACACTCGTGTCCAACCGCGACGACCTTTCGAGCGTGTCGGCGTCGATTTTGCCGGCCCCTTGCAAATGCGTGAGACCAGACTGCGCAAGTCACGCGTTTTTAAAATTTATATTGCAGTGTTCATTTGTTTCATTACGAAAGCTGTCCACCTTGAAGTGGTGACAGAACTGTCGACCGACGCCTTTTTGGCCGCTTTCGATCGTTTTATTGCCCGTCGAGGTGTACCGAGCGACGTGTTCTCCGATTGCGGCACTAATTTCGTCGGGGCTGATAAGAAATTACGCGCGCTTATCCACACCCCGGAAGGCCGAGCCGCTATCGCTACTTCGCGTGCTATTTGCGAGTGGCATTTCAACCCACCTAGTGCCCCCCATTTCGGAGGCTTGTGGGAAGCTGCGGTGCGATCGACGAAGCGGCTTTTAATACGAGTCCTAGGGACACATATCTTCACGTACGAAGAATTTACTACCATATTAGCGCGTGTAGAGGCCGTCCTAAATTCGCGTCCGCTCACCCCCGCATCGACGGACCCGCATGACCTCGAGTGTTTGACGCCTAGTCATTTTTTAATAGGTCAACCGCTCCTCGCCGTTCCACCTAGATCGGGTCCAGAGCCCGCCGGTAGTCTATCCGATCGGTGGAAGTTAATGGACCAGTGCCATCAGTCGTTCTGGCGCCGTTGGTCCTCTGAGTACCTAACTACGCTACAGGAAAGGTCCAAATGGACCAAGGGTGTTCCCAATGTAAAGGTGGACGATATGGTCGTAGTAATAGACAACCAAAGCCCGCCCCTAATGTGGCGACTTGGCCGTATAGTCGAATTGTTTCCTGGTACTGACGGTCATGTCCGTGTCGCTCGGGTTTTAACGCAAGCAGGTAGCGTCATACGACCAGTGGTTAAACTTGTGCTGTTACCCACCAAATAATAGTCAGTTTGTAGCGTTAGATACAGGTTGGGAGCCTTGTGGGTACCCGGCGTACCGACGTTTCAACACATTGCTTCAGCACATCTGTTTAATTTTATGCTACGCGCGCGTACCAAAAATGTTGCCGATCGCTCGATGTTGGGTGGGGGCTCAAATGACCCATTGGTCGAAGTATATATAAATATATTTTTTTTTTTTTTATATATATATAATTAATTATTGTTTATTTATGTTTCATTTTGTATTATATTTAGTATTTATTATGTATTTGCCTTGTACTGGTTTATCGTTATTTATTTCATGAACCAGATTATGCTCATTTGTTTAGTTTTTGATTCATTTATATATTAGCTTATTATCACGTATTATTATTATAGACATAATTTTTTGTTATTAAGTATTTTCTATTTAATGTTCATAATTCTGGGAAAAAATGTACACCGGTGCATGGCGTTTATGTGACCAGCAGCTGAGTATCCATCAATTTCGGAACTCCATACGGAACTACGTCGCGTTTCCAATTCTCCGTCAGCGCAAGTGATGCAAAGCCTCACGGGGGGAGTATGTTCAAGCACGGTCGCGACGTATTTTTTGTCCCAGCGCCGTGTCGGGCGATAAGCTCCGTCAAGCTGCTTCCCCCCTCCTCTGCCGTTCGGCACCGGGTTGTCTGGCCGTTGGGCTGCTCACCGCCGGCACCTTTTTGTTGTTACGCTGTTTTTTCCAGGCGGTCGAGCCTAACGCATCGTTTGCGTCCGTTCGCCGTCTCACGCTGGTGCTGCGAAAACCGCGTGTGCGGACAACGCATTTTGTGGAGTCATTGTGCTGCCTTCTCGCGTATATAGTCCGCGTGTGTTATAAATATTATAAGTTATTTTGTGGTGGTCTTGTGACCAGTGTTGTAAGTCCCAAGATAGTTGGGGCCTGACACGTCCACTACACTTCGGCTTTATCCGAGCGAGTGATTTTTTTTATATATACGTTTTGTGCAAGAGCTGTCGCCTTTCCAGCCGGGATCTCGTCGTCGGTTGTGACCAGCGGTATCGTTGATATATTATATTATTCTTTATTATTGTAATCTTATTATTTTTATTATTGTTTAAATTATTATTATTATAGCAATCGTCTGGAGAGACGTCTTCGACGTTTATGCACTGTTCATTTTTTTTTGTTTGTTTTTTACCATTGTCATTACCATCCCACACACGCGCGAGTCGTCCAGTAAACTGCTAACGCAAGTGCTGGCGGCGCAACAAATATAATTGTATACTTGAGCTATTTATTTACTAATAAAATAGTAAGGTACTAATTTATGTACAAGATAAGAAAGTTTTATGTGTTGAAGTATACTGAAATACTATGACGATGATACTTTTGTTTATATTTCTTTTGACATATAGGTTATTATATATATATATATTAATGTAATATTGTTTAAAAATTGTATTATTATTATTATTGTATTATATATAATTTTTTCTATAGGTAGTTACATAAAATATCTCTAACACTTCAAACTTCAGATGATAATATTTTTTTATCAATAGCATTTTATTTGTGCTTGTGGTAAGTAATTATAATTCAGAAATTCTTCTGTAAATATAGTTATATAGAATTTGTATGTAACATAATAAACATGACACAAAAGTCTGAATTAGGAATGTTAAACACTAAGTGAACAATTGGACCAAACATACTGAAAATATTTCAAATACATATAATAACATATCGAAAAAAAAACTTTTATACAAATTCTTCATAAATTTATTTCATATTATTTTATTGTAATTTTAATTAATTTTGACTTTTAGTTGTGAATCTTATTTCCGGCGGATTTGTTATAACTTTAATTGCAAAAATTCACCCCTGCCAATTTTAAAATATTGATATATCTTAAAACATAATCCAATGGAATACATTTTATCAGATTTGATATCGATATTATATTAGTCGTTGTATAATTCGGCACTTCATATTTTACGCGTTGTGAGAGAGAAGGAAATTTGAACCGCCTCGCCTCGAAAGCGCCACTGAATTGTGATTGAACACACGATGACGAACCGAAAACGATTCATACGGTCATACATACGTCAAAGATTGCGTTCTGAAAGTGCAATGCAAATCGTGCTTGTTGCTGACGTAAGACAATCGAATGCCATACGCGAGGGGTAGACGTTCGCGTTACGCGAACCGAATGAAATGTACGGGAATACATGACCCAGCAACGACAGCCCTGCTCGTCCGGGGGCAGTGCTCAGTGTACGAAGGGGGACGACCGCCTTACTGATTCGCACATACAAACTCGCGAGTTAGGTACCTCCCCTAGAGGGATTCGTGCGCGTGATGGTGGGTGCGGAGCGAAACGTGTGCGCGCGCGCCTGTCGCTGCCGCCGCTAGCCCGACTCCGCACGGAATAGTAGAACCGTCATCGAGAGGCACGTGCGACGACGGCGTCGGATGGAGGCGGCGGCGGCAGCGTCGACAACAGTAATAATAATAATAATAATATATAAGAAATGCGACATAATAGAGGCAGACGCGGGCGCCAGGGGATCGGCAAAGGTGTCTTGTGCGTACGTCTCATTGTTTCAGGCGGCGGCGGCGGCGGCGTTGTCGACGGTTGGCGCGCGCGTGCGCGACCGAGTCTGATAATTAATCGTCGCTAGTAAATAATATTAGTACGCGGCTGCCGCCGTGGCGTCAAATCCAGCGGCCCACGTTTTTCTCGTCGCCAGCCACTGGGCTCGTTCTTGTTCTGACGGCAACGACGACGACGGCGGGTCGAAATATAAATGGTCCCGCGCGACGGCCGTCTGCACCACCCGGCGGCGGCCCGAGTGTGCGAGTGCGCGTACACGCACACCGCCGTACGCACCACTGTTATAGCACCGTGTACGTATTACGCTACGGCGGCGGCGAGGCGGGCGGTGGCGGCGGCGGCGGCGACGGCGACCGTCGCCAGTCGGCCAGCCAGCCAGTGTGCTGTTCGTACACGTTCGCTTCGCACGTGTTCCGAAGTGTTTGCGCCTGTCGTCGTCGTCTTCCGTCGCGGTCTGTGAATTTCCACGCGCTCGTCCGCGTGTTAATACCCACTTATATACGTGAATAATATTACCATACAGTTCGGTTAACCCTTTTTCGGTTATTTGAGTGCATTTGAATTTCCTCGAGTACTTTCGCGCGAGACATTTTTTTTTTCGTCGACAACGCGATGCGTGATATCCTCGGTGACCGTACGACCAAAAACAACACGTAATCGTTATTAGACGACTTCAACTGCAGTCGTTGGAACCGCCATAAAATTGTAGTACATTATTTGTGTAGTAATACTTGTATAATACACAGCAGTGCGCGGGCGACGATCAGACGTCGCCGTAGTCGTCCCTGCGAACCGCCGCCGCGATGGCCGTCTGCAAGTGCACCGCCGCCGCCGTGTTGTGCGTTCTAGTGACGATTTTGGCGACCGTGGCACTAGCAGCCAGGAAACACTCACCTCTACTCGAAGATAACGCTTTGCCCAAGAAACCGTCTAGGGTGACAGGTACCGTCTTTATAGCTATTCTAAGACACTAACCTGATGAGGGAGGGATCAGGTTGCCGGCGGATTCGCATTCGTATTTAGTGTTACAAGTTGCCCGAATAATATTATAATATTGTCATACAACAATGAAATGCTCACATTTTTCGCTGTCGCCTTGCGATGAAAGAGCCTGTCGTTGTTTTCGTAAATCGATTTTGGCATTTTTACAAATATGCCTCCCTCGTCGTCCGCCGGGGCTATCGCAATTTATTTGTTCCGATTATTTTTAGATATTAATTATCTTCGTGTCTATATCTGTAAGTGTACGTGTGTGCGTGTGTGTGCGCGAACTGCTTGTGTGAACGTAAAATCATGTTTGCGTATAATAATAATAATAATAATAATAATAACATAATTTAATAGTAATACAATAATAATATGCATGTGCGCGAAAAACTGTGTAATATCATGATATGAAAACAATGTGTTTATGTTTGCCTTTATTTACGTCTTATCTCTGTGCGCGGTTCGTATACTGCACTATACTCGCTATAAATGCGTTTCTGTTGCCTACTCGTTACAGTGCATTATTGTGCACTATTCTGCGTGACGTTATCTTCGAATCGCACGTGTTCGTAATATCTGGGGTCTGCGCTCACGCGCCGTTCTACGCATTCTACGTATGTATTACTACAATATATACGTGCGACTATGCTAGTCGTATGTGTAGCCGTTTAGATTGAAAACATGAGAAAAGTTAGTATCTCTAACTGCTAAAGGCCGAGCTCAAGCGTTATCTTTTGTTTCTCTACACAAATTTTCGTTATTTACGGAAAATAATAATATGTTTAACGGAAACGCGCGATAATAGATTGATAATTCGAGCGGTTTTATACCTATGGAGTAATTAAGTCTTACGTCTTTGTCGATTAGAAATGTTGCTTTATGAACATATTGTAAAAATACTAATATTATGTATTTCTGAATTTAAGTTATTAACCATTATATAACTATATATAATTATATATATGTCGTAGCCACTTAATGAAATTGACCATTTCATGAAAAGTTGATCATTTCATGAAATGGAAACGGCTTTTTAATACTTCATGAAATACGAAAATATTTCATGATATGGTCACTTTTTCATGAAACGGTCACTCCAATTTGACATCGTGTAATTTTTTTCACCATCTTCGTTCACTTTGTGTAACGAAAATATATTTTATATTTATCATAGTTTTATAATCATTTCCGTTTATTATATTGTGTTATATGGTACCTAAGTATATCATATTAAATTTAGTTTTGATATAATTAATAATATTAATATATAGGTAATTAAATAAATTAAATAATTATTTTAATAATTTACACATAATATAATTTATCATATAGTTAATAATTATTTATTTAAACAATTTAATATTTAAATATTTATATCTATAAAGTAAATAAAGAAAATGGTATTAAATATAACAGCCGTTGCCATAACTCATTAAATTGTTTAAATAAATAATTATTAACTATATGATAAATTATATTATGTGTAAATTATTAAAATAATTATATAATTTATTTAATTACCTACATATTAATATTATTAATTAAATCAAAACTAAATTTAATATGATATACTTAGGTACCATATAACACAATTTAATAAACGGAAATGATTATAAAACTATGATAAATATAAAATATATTTTCGTTACAAAAGTAAACGACCAGATGGTGAAAAAAATTACAAGATATCAAATTGGAGTGACCGTTTCATGAAAAAGTGACCATATCATGAAATATTTTCGTATTTCACGAAGTGTTAAAAAGCCGTTTCCATTTCATGAAATGATCAACTTTTCATGAAATGGTCAATTTCACTAAGTGGCTACGACATATATATTACGAGATTGGTGGATTTTATAGTCACTGACTTGGTTCGTCAAATTTCTAAAATAAAATCGTTAGGTTTTTTATTTTTCCAGCATCCATTATTCGTATATATAAAAAAAAATTTTTAAATAAATATAAGAATGAATAAGTTTGACGTTGCATATATGTTGTTATGTAAATGGTATACTACGCACACATTATTTAACATTATTAAACCTGGAATAGCGTGTAGGTAATTTAAAAAAAAACGTGACGATATATGGCACTAGTTTCAAAGTGTACATTCTCCATTTTTCATGAAAACTGAAATAGATATCGTTACCTATTCAGTTGTCATCGCTAAATTCGAATAACTTACTATTTTGGAGCAAAAGGGTCTGTATTCAGTGTATTTTAAGATTTAAAATTGCATGTAGTTACAAAAAGGACAATCTCCTGCACAAGTTTGTTTCAATTTTTCAATACGTTTTAAAAACGTACAATCTCACTACTGTCGAGCAATGGAGAATATACACTTTGAAACTTGAGCCCTCATATATATATCGTGATAAAATTGACAAAAAACGAGACATCTAAAAATTAATTAACATGTTGTTATCATCACACATTTGAATATATATATTGTATAATTTTAGCATCTATGAAGTGTTAAAACGTATATTAAATAATTACCAAGAATAGAATTTCAAAAAAAACATAAATGATTATATTTTTGCAATAATGAAACGTATAATTACGAGATATATGTTGTTTGATAATACAAATAAAATTGGAATTTTATTATTTAATGTCTTTTAACAAGATAAATCACGTAGAGTTATCTTCCAAAAGTTTTACTAATGTTCGTAATTTAACTTGTTAATTTATTAGTTATTTAACAAAATTATATATCTAAATAATATTTTGTTTTTGCAGATAAACTAATAGATAAATTTATTCTCTAAAACTAAAAACTTAGTAAAAAGTTAACTCTTTCTATATAACTAATTGGCATTTTAAAACAAAGGGGTTCATACAGGAGTAAAAAGATCAACTCTTTTATTTTATATTGTATTATATGAGAGTATAATAAAATAGATTTGTCAATTAAGTATGAGTTTTTATAAAATTAAATCTTTATGACTAAATTATACAACATTATACAACTTATTGAAACCTTCCTGTGGATGCTCTTACTTTAAATAATATATATTTTGTATTATTCATAGTATAATCTTCCATCTTTAAGATAAAAATTTATAATTAATAATGTTAATATTTAGTAATATTAACAGACGATTAATTCATTTATTCTCAATATTATATAATTGTTTTAGTATTTAACTAGTTCAATAACTATTAAATATTTATTTTTAAAATATATTTCTATTTTATCATGTGTATGTTTTATTCTTCATAGTATAATTATGTATTGTTTGATTAGTTAAGAGACCCTGCAAATTTCTAATAGTCATGCTCAAGCATAATTAATATCATGAAATGTCAAAATGTCACCAGCTCTCAACAATATGTAATTTATGTGTTGCTATATTGCCTTTTTGTTAATTGATACTATGAGCATTTATTTTCATACAAATTAAATATTTATGTCCTAACGAACTTACGAAAATACAGTTATAAATAATATTATTTGAAGAACAAATCCATTGTATCTAGCGAACGAAACAATCTATATATGTTTGTTTGTTGAAAGTCTCATAATTATTCATAACTCATAATATGAAAATTATTATGGTGTGCTAATTTACAATTTCATAATAAACTTAAAAATAATTCCGTAGCTCATTTGGAGAATACCGTTAATTGTATCACAGGAACTTGGTAATGGTTCTGATAATTTATATTATCGAAAACTAATTTATAGTTATTGTTTATGATATTTTTAGTCAGTGAAATGTGACCCTTATATTATAAATTTATAATAATAGTTTTTTTTTTTTTTGATTTGTTTATATTATATATTTAACCCTTTTTTTTTTTTGCGTAAAATTGTTTAAAATAATTTTTAATCATTTAATCATTTATTACATTATTTGCAAAAATTCGTATTATATTTGACCAAATTGAACAAACCAGCCTTTGGGCTCGATAAAGTATCGAGAAATTCCAAGCACACATTGTGCGCATACTTATATGAATTATGATTATTTTATGTAACTAGTATATAAATACTTACGCTTTACTGTTTTTTGCGCTTTTTGTTCATTAAATTATAAATTGTGACGTGCATCCGCCAATTTTCGCTGTTCATGAAGTTTAATGCGCATGCCATAATTATAATTCGCACAACGTACAACATTCTATTTGTTTTCTCGATCTCTAAAACATTATTTTGTGTAACAGACATAAATATTTTAGTTTAATACTAAAGCTAAGGATTTATTTTTTCCACAAAGCATTTTGATGGTTTTTACTTGTATTAATACATTTTGAATGCTATAGATTCTGTAGTATAGACTACAATCAAAATTAAGAGTATTATTAATTATATACTAAAAAAAGTTTTTTAAATTCATCATAACATGGTGAATAGGGCTAAGAAAAAGTTATATTTATAAATTAATGTTAGCATTTGCTTCGAAAATATTTAACAATTGTATATTAATTAAGTTTATGACTTATGGTTATCAATAAAATCATGCATAATACCTATCTGTGTTATTATATTTATTTATTACTGACACACCTTTTATGCCGTCACTATTTTAAATATTCCGGTTATAAGTTTTAAATCTTACTCTTGTAGTTTACAAATGTAAATACTAGTAAATTTAAATGTTTAAAAAATATATCATACAACTGTATATCATACATATATGTCATATCAATTGTTTTAATTTCCAACGTAAGTATATACGATACAATTACCAGTTGTTACTGATATTTTCCTATTCTATTGTATACATATTTTCTGTAGTAAGTGGTGAAGATTGTTTATTGCCCATAATTATAGTAGCATAATTTGATGACTAGCATTAGTTATTGAATGTGATATTATTTATAAATATTTTATTACTTTACTTTATTATGATAAATAATGTTTGAATTACTATAATAATATAAAGAATTTAAGAATAATGTCAATCAACGTGAAGATTTTTTTAAAACTGTCTTAAGTTGATACAGATTTATGAATATACTAAGTTACAAATATTGCTATTGTTCAAAACGTTTATTAAAAATGAATCCAGATTTCTGAATTTAATATATCTAATTTTGGTGCCGAAATGATGACAAAACCATTTAAAATTAAAATGGCATGCACGTTATTTGGTTTTTAACGTTTCGTGGGCGTAGTCGTTGTAAGCTCCCCCTTTCTATCACAGTCTATCATCCAAAAATAATAAATCGCTTTTGCTCACACTTTATACATACACACGATATATATGTATGTACGTATGTATGTACATATAAGAATTCACCGCAGTCTCGTAAAACTGCCAAGTAATCACACAATAATACGCGTCCACCGTGCACTGGGCGTCTAAACGCGGCCAACGACTTCGACATACACTTTGCACCTACAACAGGGTATTCCGCCAATAAGTTCCCGGCAATTTGGCGTACATTCCAAATAATAATCGACTGCAGTCATAATATATTTGATATTTCTGTACTACTATCTTCTTGGAAATAAAAATATGAAAATAAAAAAATGAATTTTAAAATATTAATATTGTACAGTACTTTTTCTTTCTGAAATCATACTGTTGAATTGGTTAAATTATTTAATCTAATTTGTTCTATGTTAAAACGATTGAAGTATACCTATACTTAAAATTCATTCATTCTGTTTATCGTACATTACTCCTTGAAGTCAAAATACCTATAATCAAGTATTTGTTTGTGTTGCAACGATAATTTATAGATTAACTACATACAAATAATTATTTTCGAAAAAAAAATATTATAGTAATTTCAATGTAAATATAACTTATTTATGTTTTTTACTACGTAGAATTTTTTTGGAATTATCTAATCCGCACAACTTTAATGAAATAATTTTTATACTAAAAATATAAGAATCATTAATTCATAGATTTGTTTGCTGATTTAATTACACGATTATGTATTGTAACGATTACCTTATTATACTCAAGAGAGTGTTGGTACAAAGAGTATTCATTGAACAGATGGTCCGAGTATGAAACACATGAGTTACGGTTAGAAGAAATACAAAGAAATTACAATGTTCGTCGTATTGTTGATTATGTGTACACATCTAGATACAATTTTTTAAGTAGGTATGTCGTATATACGTAAATAATCCGTTTTCCGAGGGAATTTCGAATCGAAATCATCGTGGCGCGGGTCTCATTCCGGACACGAAATTAGAAGAAAAACAAAACGTAAAACGTTATCGTTCCCCACCGGCCAAAACATGATAATGGTGGACCCGTATGAGCGCGCGAATACAGCTTTTATAAAAAAGTTCGTCGTATTCGTACGCTTTCGATCACAATACTACTGGCTCTCTGGCTGGCATACAGGCGCGCGATAGTCGATTATTATTATAATTATTATTATTCGTATGACATTTAATGAGCATTAACATGTAGGTATAGTCGATTACGTCGCGGTACAACCAAGATGCGAGTGTCTTGCGTGTATGCGCGCGGGTGTAGCGTTATTATTACGTTCACAGCAACGTGTGCGTTGTAGAACATCTTGTAGCCGGTGAGAAAGAGTGCGGTGGCAAGTATTGTATGCGTTACGCACGCGTAAATCTCCCGACGGGTTGTATCCGCGCCGACACCGTGTCCGTCACGAGACGGCCGTTTTCGTTTTGTCAATGGCATCGTTTTTACGTCAATGGGGGCGTACGCATACGCACGGAGCGTACTAGCGCGCGTGCTCGCGTGCGGGCAATGCCAAAAAAAAAAAAAACCGCGAGCAGCGATTGTTTTCATTTTTTTTTTCTTCTTTTAAAGTTCACTGAGCCGTACTATCCCGTCAAATAATTATAATAATAATAATGCGATATTCGCCTGTTGTGTTCAACAGACATGTTAATGCGCGGAGGCCCCCGCGTAAAATAATATAGGTACGGCAGACGGTGAAAAAAAAATCCGGACATGCATGATCAATTATAATAATAATATTATTATGTACGACACGTCGTTTAAATATGTGTTACCATTATAATATTAGGAGTTCTTTATTCTCCTCCTCCACTCCAAATTTCCCTCACCTCTCCACTTCACCTTTCTCTATTCATCCCAATGTGTTTTAATAAATAATGATATGAATTGTATAGGTGTACACAGTATGTATAGGTACTCGTGCGTGTGCGTATAACCGGTCATACCAAATAAGAAGTGAACAACGGCGACGTTGTTGCGTGCATAAAAACGGCGGGTAAACGTCGTCGACGTAGTCACCGCCGCCGAAGCGGACCGTCGTTTTCCAGTCGCCGGCCGGCGCCAATCTGTTTCACGTCATTGGCGGCTGGTGGCGGCTTTCACACACACACACACGTACATACTTACACCGAACAATGAAAACGCCAACGATAATAATCATTTTTATACATCTATCCGGCGTCGGGAAGAAAAAATTATAAAAAAATAAACATTGGTGTTTTAAAAGAAATACACGAAAAAACGTGTTTTTCACAAGGTTTTTAGTTTTCTATATTATGAATAACACTCGCAAAAATTAAAACAAACGATCCCGTGCCGAATTACATAAAATGTATAAAATATACGTGCTGTACGTGTGAATCACTGGGTGTATAATATATACTATTCCTTTGCATGCCGATGCCGCGCCGCAGAAGATGGGATTATAATTTTTATTGCACGTACACAATTATACTAGTTTTACTACATTTAAGTACAAAGTATACCTAAGTTTAGTTATAGTAAAGAGGAGTATTGCGGTAAATATGTTATTACAACAACTGGTTTTCGTAAAGGACTGTTGTTCTTATTTTATACTATTCGTAACTGAATAAGAGCTATTTCCGTAAGTTCATCTTGATGGTAATTTTAATGTACACCGAATTTGTACTTCTCGCAGAAAAAGTCAAATACGAAATTAGGACCTCCCCACCCCATTCCCCCACAGGAGAAAAAACATATTATTTCACTGCATGTTTAATTATGTCATTAAAGTATTCAACACAGACCTGAGCTTTAGTCTCCCCAAATTTCTAACAATATTTACGCCTAAGTCAAAGACATAATGAGATATCGAGATGTAGGGATACTGGGATATTTCGATGAAATAATAATAATAATAATAATAATAATTTATGGATTCTTCTTATGATCGGGCTAGAGATGAATATGTTGTACGGAAGATAAAAACATATGCTTAAAGTATACTATTATGCCATCAAAACCTAGTATAAGCTTTAAAACATGTTGAAAAAATTATTTGTTCAAACATTCCAAAATTATTAACGTACCTAGTTGGGAAAGTTTAATTATCATACATTATTCGTTTGTTAATCAACGATAACAATAAATTATTTTATTAACTCTGTATCTAAAATTTTTAATATTAGTTATACTTTTCTCTAAATTCTATTTAAATAAAAAATACTAAATATTATTTTTAAGTATTTGTATTAATGTTTTTAGTTGTAATACATTAAGGTAATTGTTTGTCCGTGTCTATTATAATTTATGAATCACTAATCAGTATGTTTATTCTATTCTAAAAAATGTTATTTATTTCTTACGTTTTTTAGTAAAAATATATTTCAGTTATCTAAATGGAAACGTATATGATATTTAATACATTTTAAATGTATTGTTTTTTTTTCTACATTAATATTAAAAGTTTTAAAATGTATTTATTATTAAAATATGTGTGTAAGGTGGAATATTTTTCAAATAATATTCCGCTGAATTTTATATAGTACATGACGATTAATAAATTCCGTAGTCGTATTTATTGTTTTACAGTTGTATTTTCTAATTCGGGCGAGTATAGTGACTCTCAACTACAATATACCTATGTAGAGAAGCCACTGTTTCAATTATTTTTCAAGGATGTAGGTAGGAGGATTTTTGGTTTGGTAAAGTAGTAATTAGTAGAAAATCAATTAAGTCTTGGTATTCGTACAATACAAGTAATAACTAAACAATAGTGCCTACTAGTAATATCACACCATCTACAATAAAAACATTGTATCATTCTAATGGTATATTTAATGATAATTATTATGAGGTTGTGGGTGGATGAGTAAATTGTTGTTTTCTTTGCTTCACTTAATTCTACATGATTCCGGTTCTACCTTGTATTAAATCAATTAAAATATATAATAATACATGTATTCCTAATGTTTCATTATGTATAATTTAACGTATATAATTAAGTATTAATTACCATTTAGGTAGTAAACGTATTTATTCTAGAAGTATTGAACTCAGGCAAGCAATGTAAGAAAAATATATGTTGTATAAGTCAATTTCATTCCTTATATAGTACAGAAATAATACTTTATAATTTATCTTTAAGTCTTTATAAAGCCTAGGCATTCGCATTTGGAGAATATGAAATTTTGAAATCGACAATACGCAGGTGATGTATGTTATTATTGCGAAAAAATTTAATTTAAACTTACATTATAGTTCTTGTTCATATAATTCCTAATTATTTCTTTCGTGTTTTGAGTAACTCAGAATGTTTATATCATTATTTAATTATTTGTAATATAAGCTATTAGATTTATATAAATTATAAAATAATATTTTAATCAGAATGCATTTTAATTTTAGAAAAAATAACAATTTACATATGTAATAAACTTAATATAAATAACTTTCAAGTTTTCCAGGGACAAATAATTTAAATACGATATATAAATGTTATAGTAAATCGTGATTAAAACATTTAATCAAAACATCTAACTCAAAAGTCGAGAAAATCATCTCCGCGGCTCTCTTGTTTGAATAGTTACTCTATTGTAATCAATAGATTTAGGCAAGGCATAATTAAATTTACTTATCTCTGCATAAATTATGTTGTTGAAAAGTCGAACCATCTGTCAACTATGTACTATTGAGATTATTGTTTTAAGATTCGTGCAAATAATTATTGAAGTATACTTGCATTATTATTTTGTTGGTAACTTATGCTATAAATAATAAATAACTTATTACAAGTAATTATAGATTTATAATACTTTAGTGGTACTCATTTATCATTACTATAATAATAAATGAGTACCATGTATAAAACATTTTTACCGCACGTTTAATGAAACAAATAAAAAATAATTTTTTAACATATAATTAAATAAGTATGAACTTACATATATTTTTTAATAATTATTGCTTAATTTAAAAGTAATAATCATTGAAGTTTAGGTGTCCATATGTAAAATTCATTGTTTTCAAATGGTAAAATAACGTATGACCATAGTATTTAAATAGTTATTTAAACCATAATTAAGAAATTCCTCATGCATAAGTCCAAATTGACAAACAAGTAGCGTTTTATTAATAATTTTGATGCTTCATTGTATTTAAATATGTTACAATTCGTTAAAAGTATTTATACTATATATGTGTCATTTATAATCAATATTATTTGTTAATATATATAATACGTATTATTAATTAGTGAATTATACTCCAAATATTTAAAAATGTAAACACAATATCATTAATGTATTATAAAAAACCTATATATTTAAATTAGTTTTATTGTATTTTAATCATAAATATGAAATGGTCAATTGACATCTGACCTTTAGAAATCATTAAACTTTTTATTTAATATTTAATTTAATTTAATGTTTCTATTGCCAAGCGTTTAAGCGATATTGTATTAAAATATCTATGACCAATTTCTCCACACTATGTTTTAGGATTCATACTAAATTTTAAAAATAATATGATTAATGCATATTATATCTCATGATTATTTATGAATTGTATACATAATATGGAAAATATATTCGGTAAAACAGATTCTGCAACGATATAGTAAAATAAATAGTAAAACATACTGCTTGAACATCAAAGTATTCAAATTCGTATAAAACGTACTAAATGTGATTTATACATACTATGTAATGTATTTATATTTAAATATCAAATGCATGATCACTGCGTATTTGTCGCTGTTATACATTTGCGTGAAACACAAAAATATTCTCAAACATAACACCACTCAATAGAATTATCATTTTAACAATTCGATTACATTGACGTTATTTTTTATTTATATTTAGTATTTGTTATTTTCAGAATGTCAATTCGGCAAACAGCTCAAAGAAATCGGGTCTACTTGGTACGCGGACTTGGGACCACCTTTCGGTGTTATGTACTGTATAAAATGCGAATGCGTCCAGGTAAGTGCTACATATAGAATAATAATAGTGCATACCTACCTCTATTTGTATTATATTCACGCTGGAATAAATCTCTATGTATGAAAATAATCACGTTTTCGTATACGGATTTTTTATTTATTATTATTAGTTTTTTTTTCTCTACTCGAAGGTATTTATTATTACTATCGTCCTGATTACATTATAAAAAAAATAAACGTGTCGCGTTCATAATGATGTACCGATGTGGAATACAAAATGTGCAGAATATTATATACTTTATACATATGTATGCACATAAAGCGATTATAATAGTGTGGCGACGTCATCGTCTTCTCTGCGTCGCGCGAGTGTATTCGTGTTTGTGTGCGTGTTGTAAATATTTCAAATTATTATATTATTATTATTATCGTTACAATGTACATTGTTTTCGAGTGCGCGTGATGGAATGATATTGTGAGATGTGCGCGCAAATTCGGCCAAAAACGACGGCGGCGGTCTCTCGCAAACGCTTTACGGGATGTCCGTTGGCAGCGGGGACCTGTTCGATAAAAATTATTCTAATTATGCGCGCATTCGCGTTCATCGGCGTGACGCGGTCGCGTCTGCCGCGTCTGCCGCGTCTTCGTCGCCGACAACTATACGTTCAATTGTGTGTCGCGTGCGTCTCCCAACAATCCATGGGATCAGATTCACACATTCCACAACGCGCGCGAACGGTGACGACAGCGGAGGAGAACAATCGGCCAACGCCGCCGTTATAGAAAGCCGATGTTCGTGAATAGCGATGGAATAAAAAAAAATAAAAATAGGAAATATATGTATTATTACACGCGTCGTCGTGACTGTCACATGTGCGTGTGTGTAAAATATATTTACGGTATAAAACGATGTGGAAAAGATATCCGTTTGAAAAAAAAAAAACTACCGCCGACGCCGTAGTACGTATATATACGTCGTGTGTACACTGAAGAGCGGATGTGTTTCGACAAACATTAACGACTTATGCGTGCTGCAGGTATTATATTATATTATTATGTATACAGAGTGATCTTTTCTTGTGTTAAACACTCATTTTTTCCGTCGATTGACATGTATATTTTTCGTTATATTTAAAATCAACCATAGATTTTTATTTTCATACAATTTCAAGTCTTTCCTATAATGAGATAACATTTATGAACACATTTCACAATTATTTTACAAATCTCTTATGAATTTTCTATTTCTTTTACGAAGGGAAATAGTTTTATGAGCAATTCAATACTAAAAAAAACGTGTTAAAAGTCGATATACAAATATCGAATAACAAATGAGTAGTGTGATTAAAGGATTTCTCGGAATTTTTATGTTATTCCACTCTGTTCATTAAGACATCGAATAAATAAGAAAATTAACTTTTGGTTTGATATTCTATTTTTTTTTTTGAGTTTATATTTTCGGGAAATATTCTTCTGTTTAAAAAGAGTGAGGGAAGAATACATTTTGTAAAAATTTGGTTTAATTTTATATTAAATATTATTTAATGATATTTTTTTAAATAAACACATTCATTGACTGAGATACTCAATGTTTAGCTAAAGAAAATCACTCTGTATACATTATGATCAGTCGTGTAGACATGTAGCAAAAATATACCCGCGGGCTACTGTTTATGAAGTCATCGATTTTAGTTAATTTCATTGACTTGTGTACGTAAGCTACAATGATGCATGTAGTCGTCGACGACCGTTACAATACTAATTTCGCCAATTTAAAAAAAAAAAACCAAGCTCACGACACGCACACCGCGTTCTCTGCTTAATCGATGTGCGTTCTAAATGTCCACGTAATTGCTGTATATATCTAAACATATTTTGTGCATTTAAAACTTAAAATAGCGTACAATTTGCAATTATAAGAAATGGCGGACTAATATAGAGTGACCATTTCTATTTTTTTTTTTATAAAAATAGGACAAACAATTTAAGGTTAACTCAAAAAAAGATTTCTTCTTATTTTATTAAAATAATTTTTGTATTTAATAATTCAACGTCAAATAATTTATAGTAAAAATTTTAAAATTTAAAATGAATAAATTTAATTAATTTAATTAATAATTTAATTTATTTAATTTATTTTAAAATTTTAATAAAACGTTTATATTAATTGTCTTTTGGCTTTGAATTTGAATACAATTGGTTAAAATATTCTTATATTTTTGGATTTATGTTGATTCTTCATAATTTTATTTACACTATGTAGTGTTATTGTATTTGTATGATTAATTGATTGCATTTATATATCAATAATTATAGAAATTGCCGGTCGTCAGAATAGCCATTGTATATTAACTCTTCCAAGTACGATTTTGTATTGAGTATTTGTATAATTACAAAACTATATTAATGCTTCTACTCTAACAGTACAAATATGTAAGTATTGAAATATTTTTTTAACTATACATTCAATATCAATAGGTAAGATATCAGTACTTATTTTCATTTCGTTGTACAAAATGTGAGCTGCACAAACAATTCCACATTACATTTCTTTGCAGTACCTTCAAAATTGTTATTATAACTATCCATAAATAACGTAATAATTTTGTTTGATAATTTATGTTTTGTTTAAATTTTCATTTTATAAAATGACAATATGTTCACAGTTTCTCATTTTAAATTTGTGAATTATAGCACTTTTATTTGAACTCCTGTTTTAGAATCAAAGTATCGAAAAAAAAATTAGTACAAATTTCATACTTTTATGATTTAAAGTGTCAATCATAAATGTTGAAATTTTATTTTGTGATCCATTGCGTAAAAGGCCAATACATTCATAGTAATTGATTTATCCTTTATCAGGTACAACAAAACTTTTTTTCGTGCAATTTTCTTATTAAAGTTGTTGTACAATCAATTAACCTAAACGAATAATTATGCACTATTATGTAAAATGCAAATATCCTCTTTATTGCAGTAATTTTCATTCCCTCGCTAGTTAAGCCAGACGACTTTTGTTTAATGAAGTATGATGTTACCTTGTCACTTTTCAATGAACTAGATAAGACCGACAAATTCTTTTTTCTTTTTCATGTGTTGTTTGATATCCCAACGACGCTCGTGTTCTATTGAAAATAATGTTCCACGTATTGTAAAATATACTTTGCCTTTTTCTTGAATTTTTATAAAGAAAGACTGTAAAGATACTGTAACCTTCGATTTTCAAAAAACAAACGTTATTAAATTATTTATATTTATTTGTTGTCAAACATTCTCCGTCCCGCGAATAACTGTCACAGTCCGACGAAAACACCGACCTTTGTAACCTGGCTATTACACACACTCTTCTCCGCTTATCATAGTTTATTTGGACCAGGCCAATGCCACGGTCGCAGTTATTTACCTAAGTATTATGTAAATAATACCGGGCAATCAAAAAATATTTGTTATATAACTTCGTCGTCATCTTTTCATGGTGTATGCGAAGCATAACGCCTCACTTTTCTTTCTAATGTCCAACAGCACCATGATATTAGTGTAACTTAACTCATTTTTGATAGAACGTCCTGGGACCATATCACAAGGATACGTACTCTTGGGTTATATATAAAAATTTATTTTATTATAATTTTAAACTCATCATTTTGGTCATTATTAATTTTTGTATAGATATTCATAAATATTATTATTATTTAGAGAAAATGGGATTGATTACTATAATTTGAAAGTACCAATGTTAGCCAATTTTATATGAAATATTTATACAATGTGTACCTATGTAATCCTATTTATGTTGGTGTAAAGTTATATACTATATGGCTTTTTCTTGCCCATTATTTTCATATTTTATTCAATGTTAGTGACTTAATTGTCTTTTAATCTACGTTTAGTTTACCCATTATTTATTATTATTATTAATACAAAAACAAAGTCCGTATGCTCTGATTTCCGAATCTTGGCAGCGGGTGGGCGACCTTGCATTAACAATTGAACGCTCCATACCGAATCTCAACCGACTCGTGCGAATCGTTACAATACAGCACTTCTTTTTTGGCATTAAAAATAAAAATTTTAAAAAATATGCAACAACTAACGGAAATTTAAAGAAAATGAGCCGATACGCCGTGGCTATAATACTTTATCATGAATGAACATTGACCGCTGTTCCATAAGCTATATGAAAATAGACTATATTTTCATATTGTCTATGACTATACTTAGCGTACTATTATTTTCTTAAGTATGTTATTAGCAGGGCTCGGGACTTATAGCATTTGCTTATTTCTATTGTTTGATATAAAATGTAGCAGAGAATTATAGACGTGTATGTCATGTTATAACACGTTCATTCATGAAATTTGAAAGTGCTTTTTTTTTTTTTGCTTTTTTCGACGATTTTTAAAAAAAAAAATGCTTATTTCCTGTTTTTCTGATTATTTTTGTTTTTTTGCATTTCTCTGTTTAATTATAAACGATAATGTAGGCCACTGACCTCCCCCAGATTTTTTAACTATTTATAAATATCGTTTACATTTTATTTTACAAAATGCCTTGGAAAATCCATGAACAATAAACAATAACAATAATATCTTGAAAGTCAAAGTTAAACTGTTTTTATAATATAAAGGTCTATTTATTTATTTATTTATTTGATTTATTAATTAAAAAATTATAATATGGACTACATCTTTGTTTTAATATTTTTGTAATCTTAAATTTTATATTCAACACAGTTTCAAAATATGTCTAATACTTTATCGAGTGTTCATTGTAAAAAGAAAATTTAGAAGTTTTTGTACATTTTTCCTATTTTAGATCATTTTATTTTTTATAATTAAATATTTTTGTTTAAATTTGAGTGCTAATTTGCTAATTTGAGTGCTTATAATGATATTTCTAAGTACTTTCCAAAGCGCTTATTTTAATGATTTTAAGTGCTATAAGTCCCGAGCACTGATTATTAGTAATAAAATATAAGGACTTATAATAAAATAATGGAATAGTAAATTATTAAACTATATTTTCTTGTTCGAATTTTTTATTTAACAAATCAATGTACCGATCGATTAAATTTTATATAATACTATTTACAATCTATATATACCTAATAGTCCTAATATCATTGATTATAAATACTTAAATTAAATTATATATTTTAGTTCGTGCATATGACTTTCGTTACAATTCATGTTTATCACTAATTTTATTTATCGCCTATATCGACGATCGGTTATACTTGTTTTTTATATCAAAATTATTTTCTTTTACTATATAATATTATAGTAAAGAAATACTGTGATAAAAACGAGATCATCTTCTAAATACTGTATAAATATCGTCTCTTAAAAATTTTGTCTGGACAACGGAACATGATTATCAAAAAAGAGACAATACCTTTTTAAACGAGATGAATAGTCATTCTTGACTAATATTATACCAGTATGATAATATAACGGTTCTAACGCTAAATTTACATAAACTCATTATATTTGGCATATCCACAACATTTTTCATATAATATTTTAACAACTTTTAAGTTCTTTCTTGATTTTAGAACTTCTTAGGAGTACCGAAATTTCTAATCGTAAATCGTAATTATAACTATTGTAATTGTACGTAATTGTAACTATATTACAGTAAACAATACATAATATATAAAAAAATATCAACGGTTTGGTTTTTGACTTTTGTTGATATTTTTATTCTACTATATTTGTTATTGTATTAAAAGTATGAAATAAAAGTTTATAATTTCTGGTTTAATTGGCATAAATAAATAATAATTCTTAGTTTTGCCAAATTGCACTTATAGACATTAATAATTTTTACAAAAAAATTAAAACTACCATTTTGTATATTGCATATGTATGGTTTCACGAATTTTAAGTCAAAATAAGCCCTTATTATAAATATTTTTTCTTTCTACCCAACGAGTTTAAACATAAAACAACAAAAAATAAAATATTTCAGAGAAATGTGGTCAACGATTTCTTGAAAATTGAATGACTGTACAATTACAGCTGTTTTAATACGGAAATCTAAAACTTAATTATAATACATGCAATATATATAGACATAAAAAATGTATATAACAAAAAATCATTAAAAACTCTGTATCATATAATTATATTAATAAAACCTATAATTATTTTTTATTTTATATACTATTCAGGTTCAAAAAAAAAGAAGGATTATTGGCCGAGTGCAATGTCGAAACATAAAAAACGATTGCCCAAAACCCAATTGTGAAGAACCTATATTATTGCCAGGAAAATGTTGCAAATCATGCCCAGGAGATGATGCCAGTAAGATATTTCGTTTGTACTTAATTTCTTAACCCATTACATATTATATTCATACTTATTTGGAATAATCGGCACGCACATGTTAAACATTTATAAAATACAACATAGCCGTATAACATACAGTATTTGTTTATTTTAATAGTTGTAGCTTATAAATACAAATTTAAAAAATATTTGTCTTCCCTTCTGTATGAAAATTACAGTTTTTTGTTATATTTTTACAGTAATATATTGTTAAATTAATAACTGTGATTAAAATTCCGGATTTAATAGCATATTCTGTGTCATTTTTACACTGAATAAAGTAAATGTCTTAACGAATAGATTTAAGTTATTCAAATATTTTCAATTGTTGACAATTTTAATAAAAAATCTGTTATAACGAAATGTAATGTAAACAATTCTTATAGCTGAGTTGTATTCATGATTTATATGTATTTATAATTTGGTTTTAATACGTATTATCATTTATTGTTGAACATGTAGTATGGGACAATTTTCTTACCCGTCCATATTAACCCATTTCTAATGGAAGACCTTCATAAAATAAAAAATAAGAGCAATATAGTACAATAATGCGATAATCATTATGATAGAATGTAAAAGAAAAAAATGCAGAAATTTGTATAACATGTTCTGCATAATGGTATTTATTTCTGCTGCGGACATTAGGTCATGGCTTATTATGCCTTATTGGTATATATAATATAAAAAGTTGATTTTTATAGTTCTTTGTATTTTAACCTGGTCACCTGGAAGTATAAAAATACAATGTATATGTTTGATATCAAGTGTATTTCCAAAAGTTTATGAGAAAATTATCATAAAATTCTTAACTGTGTTAATTGAATGATATAGTTTCAGTATTTTTTTATGAAACATAAAATTTTTTTAAGTACGTTATTAGTTTTTATTATTAAATTCCAAAGACACGTGAGTGTTTTAACAAAATATAAATTGTTACAACAATATTTTTAATACATAAATTCTTTCCACGTGTACTCGTAATTGTTTTGTTATACATTTTAATATAGTGAAAGAAATACTAGTAGCTTGCCTGTATGAAATAAAAACCATTATGAGATTTGCTGAGTCTTGAACAAATTTCAAAGACTCATAAATATTATTGGTGAAGACATTCAATATAGTTGAAATTTAACGTATTTAATTTCATATTCTTTCTTGAAGGTAACAAACAATAAGTAATAAATAAGTAATTAATAATAACAATAAAATAATAAGTTTTCTTATACAAATGTATAAACAAATGTATGTATAAATTTAATATTGTTTTTATTAACACATTTTACATTTATTTTTTAACTGTAAAACTTGTTTCTTTAAAAATTACTAAACCAAATGGTTCTGTTTTACAAAATATAATTCAATTTTTGCGCCTTAAAAAAATCGTGTCATTGAACTATTTTGTAAACATCCAATTTGAAAAAAATTTACTTAATTTCTTCCATTTTCCCCTCCTCTGTTTTTTAATTAGGTTTAATACTTATATAAGATATAAACTACATGCAATTTAGACATCTTGTGTTTTTTTATTTATACATATCCTTTTATATTATTTGTTAATTGTGCACTTCTGTTATTTGTTTTATTGTAATATCTTGTTTTAATGTTTGAATTAATTCAACGTTTCAATAAAAACGATTCGAATAAATAATTTAATATTAGTAATACTCTTACTGACAATACTGAAAAAATATTATAAAGAAATATGTTTTGCTTATTAAGAAGTGTACATAAATCATATTTACCTTTAGCAAATAAAGCTAATAATTAATTTAAATACAACAAAAATTATTTAATAAATATAATAAGATAAAAATTCGTATTTATTCCAAACTAGTCGTTTTATAAACATAAATAACACGTGTTACATTTTTTAAATATTATCGAGATTTTATAAGAAGATACAATTTACTGTTATAAAATAAAATAATTTATTTCTTCGTTGAATCACGGAAGAGTCATATAAAATTACTATCTACAGATATGCGTATGCGTTTGGAAAAATGTGAAAAATTATTGAGTTTAGATGGGACTAACTTATTTAAGATTTTGAATATTTTAACTTGGCCATCTTATATTAAATTATGTTTTAATGGGTACTTCTTTTAAAATTTAACAAAACACAGTGGTATGAATTTTATTATTTTATGTTTAAAAATAGCTTTATTTATTTTTTTGAAACATTATATTGTATATAATGTCGTTGGTTTCCCTTATACACAATATTCTCGATACGCTATACTACCGAAACTATTCTATATACTCTCTATGACGTTCCAAATGACGACGAAAATAGTCTGGCGTGCGCAAATACTTTGGCAATATAGACGTACAGACAAGCCACTACCAAGGTTTATACGGATTATATATACATGAATATAAAACTTATATATATATATATATATATATATATATATATATATATATATTGCTTTATATTTAATGTTTGCCGAAATCACAGTCTAAGCCAAGATCTTACAAATTAGAATTTTTTTTCACGTTGATTTTTGTTTTAAATTTGTAAATTATTTATGTTTAAAAGTATAAAATAATGTATATTATTGGTTTCAGATGAGTTTGTACAAGATCCACCAGATGACGAAGAAAAAAGCATGAAACGTAAGCTGGTTTTAATATTTCTTGTTTATTGATACGTGAGATTAATGCATCTAATGAGATAAAATCTTAAAAACTGTAAAAAAAAATTAAATTTTTATTGTACCTATAGATTGTTTGATTAAATTTATTTTAATAAATAACAATTCTAATTGATAGAATAGTTGTTGAGTTTAAAAAATGAATATAATTTTTCAAAATAAAATGTATAGTATTTTTTGAGTTTGAAATCGTCAATTTTCAACGTAGTAAGTTGTGTAGGAAAAGCCCCCTTTTCATAAATTCGATCATGTATAAACTATCGTTTATGCTCTCAATACTTGAGGACTTGTGAATACCTGCATTTCTAAGATTTCTGAGAAAGTTTGCTGTAATTAAGCGTTAAGTATTATTTTATTGTACCTAAGTTTTCTTAATTAATTTGAAAAACTAATTGTTTATATTATATTCGTTTGAAAATCAAGAGTTGATGTTCGTTTATATAGAGGACTTCTAAGTATAAAATAGTTATAAAGGCATCGGAGGACTGAAAATAGTTTTTGAATTGACATTTTTTATGTATTACAAATACAATTTTAGAATTTTAATCTCTATTGCAGATTTTGCCGCGATATTGACCGGCCAATCATCGAGGTCTGGTGACCTAAAAAAGATGGATTTCCCGTCGACGCCAGCGCAAGAAACAGGGCTAGATTATGTCGCCACTGGACGATTTACGTTCTACCGAAAACACTTGTACTTTTCGTTTTACACCAACAAACCTGACCGGCCGAAAACAGTGCAGTTCGTCGACACCAACGGCAACATCATCGAAGAAATCGTAAGCCCACCCCGCGATTTATAATTGGTGACTATTTGAAACTTAATAATTAAGTTTCAAATATTTAATTGAATTGAGAACCTGAAGCTATTTTCATTATTTTTTATAATATTCATATATTGTACAGCGTATTCAATTTCATCTGTACTTAATAGTCAATTTCGGATAGAGATTGTTAAAACTTTGTAAATGGTTAAAACCATGTACCTATATTTATAGACGTGCGTACAAGGGGTGCCGTGTATGCCCAAACACCCCCCTCCCCCCGAAATGTTATAAATGGTACCCTACAATTTCAGTTAATATTAATTAAGAGAAAGGGGTCCATTTTTAACTGATGAGGCTCAAATGTAATTTATTCTAAAATACTTGGTAAAAAAATAAATTATGTTTCGTAATAGAAAAAATAAAACAAAATGTTCTACATTTTCGTGCAAAAATTTCTTATGATAATATAACAACTATAATTGACTACAAAAGTACAAATCATAAATAAAGCATTTTAGACACCACCTGAAATACAAGTCTACGTATGCCCATTCCTATATTGTCGTAAAAGTTGAATAATCGCCGTCTTAAAAGTTCATTACGGAAAATCTTTAATGGTGGTGCAGAATTATCATCCATAACTTTTCTTTAACACAAGTTATTACTAATGTTTTTTCTATCGAGCAACTTTCCATCACACTTTTCGTGGTTGTGTTAATTTTGCAATTATCTAGTACGTTATCGTTGCGTACTTGTCGTTCACTTCGAACGTATTAAAAAAAATATACCGGACTCAATTCAAACACTGAAAGTACTTAGTATGGAATTCAATTTAATGTTGTCCCGGCGATTACCTAATCTTATGGTTATTGACCGTATTATGTGTTGTTCCAGACACTGTTACCTAGCACGGTTTATCAAAACCTAACCGAGAAAATTTGCGGCGTTTGGCGTCGCGTGTCCAAAGACTACAAGCGGTTGTTGCGTGAAGAAAGGATATCCGTATCGTTAGTCTGGGACGCGGCAATCATCGGCGGTCATCTTTACAGGTGAACGAGTGAGGGTATTATAATATATACATGAATAAATACACACATAGTGGCGTAATTACGGGAGTGTGTATCGTACTCCCCCCCCCTCTTTGTGGTTTTCTTTTTGCCGTATAGTTTGATTAAAATTGTTAGCAATTACCAACATTATCGCATGCTTTGTAAACGAAGAAATTGCTTAAAATTAGATTGTTGAATGAATCGTATTTTTAACGTGTTTGGTGTAAGTCCCCTCCGATGATAAGTCTTAATTGTATTACTGCACACAATGGCGAAGTAAGGATATGGTGAACTGTGCCTGTGCAAGGGATACGAATTCCAAAGGAGCGCAAAATTGTGCATATGTCGTATTTTTATTTTACTTTCGAAACGACATTTTTCAATTATACTTTTTGAAATATATAAATTTTGTCTAAAAGAACACACTACGTGTGCATTTAATGATGAAATAATGAAAGTAGTACAAAAGAATTTATGTAGGAAAGTTCATATGAAGAAATTATCTATGAATTCGTCAATATTAAAGCGAGAAAAGCAAATTTTCAAAGTTTAAAATTAACACTTTAATAATAATTTACATGTATAAATTATATTCTTAAAAAAAATTAGTAAGATTAAAGGTTAAAAAAAAGATTATCACATTAAATTTTTTATTGGTTTAAAGGCGTTTTATACATATTTTATGTAGGTATACATATTTATTCTGTATAATTGTGTGTATGCGATACACGTAGACCCGTTTATGTGTGTATGGTATATACATGCGTGTGTTTATTATACTATATATATATCTGTATATACTGTTATACTGTGCACTTGCATTAACCAACGGTTAACGATTTATGTATAGGTTTAGGGCATTGGATACAGAAACATTCAGCTCGCTGCTCACTGGCCCGACACGGGACTCCGGCGGTACGAGCATCGTGTCTATATCGACCATATCACCGTCCGTACATATGCAAATCATGTTCAATGGCCCATTCGGTGGTCAGGATAGTGGATCTTTTTTGGTCAAACTGAAGTATGCCGAAAACGAGCGTATCGTTGTGGAAGAAGTATGGTGCATTTTATAATATATATTAACATGATTAACATTCATATCGGGTATTACAAGGACAATTTTTATAACGAATGTAGTATATGTGTACAACTTCTTATTATTTCGATTTATACTTATATACGTTATAATGCATATTATTAATTTTCGAGCGAAGAATCCGCGCCATAGATCCTGTGATTACTTTTGGCGAAAAATAAAGTCACGAGGAGTAAAAACGTTCCATAAATAATTATTTTGGTCAAGAGTTTTAAAATATTTTCGCTATTTATACACAATTTATTTCTTAAAAATGTCAAAATATGCATGTGTTATGTAGAGCAGCGGTTCCCAACCATTGATACGCGTACCACAAATGGTATGCGGAAACAGGGGCGTCCTTAGACAGTTTTCAAGGGGGGCAAACCTATTTTTTAAATCGATATAATATTATACCTACGTATTAATAATAATAATAATAATAATAATAATAATAATAAATAAATAAATACAATTGTACAATGAAATATTATAATTATATTATACATATTAATACTAATAATAATACAGAGGAGTATTTCCCATTAGGCACTTAAGGCAACTGCCTAGGGCGGCAAATTTTGTAGTGTTGTATTAAAAAACATCAAACGTATCAAAATTTGGAAAATTTATTAAATTCAAATATATGTCCGCTACTTTTGTCTATATATTTAATATTTAGAATAGGTATTTTGGTGGGGTATTATAACTTTTTCACCTATTTTAGGGGTGGCAAATTATTGGTGCCTATAGCTGTAAAAAAGATAAATCCGCCTCTGTAATAATAAATAAGTACAGTACTGTGAATAACTGTTATACAATAAAATCTATTTTTCCTTTGTTTTTTGCAAACCGGTCAATTATATTATTTATATCTACATCTATATTTCTATGCACATGCATTAATTGCATTAAAAAGTGAAAACGCAATCACCCGACTATTAATGATATGATGAATGATGAATGATAACAATTAACAACACTCCGCACAGAATAATAATATTAATAATTAGTTAATAAATTACGATATCACACAAATAATTATACACCATAGACCTTATACCACAGAATAGATCTTTCGGTGCTCATACTAATAGACTAGTCTTTCGTACACGTAGAATGGTCGTAGATAGTGTGACTTCACAATCATTAATATGTATTTATTTATTTATTTAACGGGACATGCCCTTTGAATATTATTATTTATTAGTGTAATATATATGTATATATATTGACAACACTGATAATTAATGGTGTTATTATACAGTACATTACTGCAATGTATCCATGGACGTAAATAGGGGGGGGGGCTTAGCCCTCCCTGAGCCATCTTAAGGCCTTCCTATGATATGTTAAGTATACTAGATAGATCTATAGATACTTAACTTTAATATATTGTTCTTGAAGCCTTTTAGGCTTAAGCTCCATGCATTTAAGTACCCTATTTACGTCCATGAGTATATCTAACCGATGATAGACTGAAGCCACGATTATAAAAATATGTGCTGCGTTTTTCTATAAACCTATACCCGCATAAACTATGCCGATACCAAGTAATTAGTAGTTATTATCTTTTAATTTATTATTTTTGTGGAGATTTAGTTTTTCTACTTAGGTATAACAATTTTGATCATTAAAACATTGTTGATATAATAGTATTTTAATTCAAAATTGTTATGGGAGGGCGAACGCCCCTTCACCCCTCCTCTTTGGAGACGCACCTGTGTGAAAAGCTCGTAAATGGTACGTAGAGAATTTTTTTATAGGAATAGGTTAATTTTTATTATTATTATCATTCGATATTATTTAGTTTATTTGATATTAGCTAATTTTATTAATATTTACGACATGGGAACAACATTATTGTAGAAGATAGTTTAAGACTTAAAGTAACCAACGTGGAGCTCGGTATTGACGTTCTCATTCATTCAAAACAACATAAACTGTCTTATTAAATTATTCATTATTCATTATAATTAATAATAACTATAAGTATTTTACGTAAATGCTAAAAATATATAAATGTTTAAGTATTTATGTAGTTAAAATCAATATATATATATATGAAGCTTATTTTTAAATTAATTTTATTAATTTAAACTACATAAATACATAAGCATTTAATGCACAAAAAATAAAATAAAGTAAAATATTTACGATTATTATATATTATAATGCATATCATTATATATATTTAAAATAATGTCATTTTATCTGTTGATAAGTAAAAAAAGAAAAATGTTATTAATTTAAGTTGTACGTGAACATTTTTCAAAAGATATAAGTGATACGCGGATATAAAAAGGTTGGGAACCGCCGATGTAGAGAATGGAATAACTAAAAACATCAAATTATCGATAATATTTCTTTTCGACAAGCTTTTTTTTATGTTTACATTTTAATAATATAATACTAAAAAACATAATACTTCTGGTAATCGTTTTTATTACTGCCAAAGAAAGTTGTGAACAAAAACACGTCAATATATTTGGAGAGCCTACCCCCATCCTCTCCCCATTGTTCATTTATATTTATACTTACACTACCAATGTATTTACGTTTGACAGAAAAACGTAAATAAAGAATAAACCATGTATTATAATGTCCCTTTGTTTAAAAATGATTGCAGACCATAAAAGTGGAAAAGATGACAAACAGTTCGATCGTCATAGAATTACAATCGCCCGTTACGTTTTCCGACCTCAACGCTTTGTCCAAACAAGATCTTATTGTTACCCTGGAATCCAAACAGTCGAGTTTCAAATTGCAAGGGATCGTCGAACCCCGCGTATTCTGTGATATTTACCAAACACTGGTCGTGTCTAATAGCCATCAGGTGGACTCGAAAAGAGACAGGTGTGTTGACGCATTTGCCACGTGTTCTCCGTTGCGACCGTTCGTAAACGTCGTCGTGTGGTGGCGTACCTACCTATTTAAAATGCACTTAAGTGCATCGTGTGTGATTTAATTTGTGAATACGCGTCTGTGTGCGCATCGAGCACATGATTATTATAAAAATACTTTTGGCATTGCGTCGTGATCAGTTTGGCAAAATACGGAAAAGATACACGTCCTTTGAAAGGGAAATCTGAGTTATACAGCTTATCTCTAACGAAACCACTACTAATAAATTTTGCTCAAAACGAAAGTTGTAATGGCTAATCGTGTGAATGACCTCGGTTCACTTAAATTATTTATGTGGGTAACTCAAAATAATGGTAGAGTTCTATCCAAATTGTTCCATTTCCCAGTCGTTCACCCGAAGTGTGATTTTGTGATATGTAGTCTCGAATGTACTACACAGACTGGGAACGAAAAAATGTGCGAAATGATAGTAAATACTTACAATAATTCTGTTATAAAAACTTATTTTGAATATACTCTAATGTGTGTGTGTGTGTGTGTGTGTGTGTGTGTGTATGTGTGTGTGTGTGTGTGTGTATTTGCGCACGCGCGTGTATAAATATATAAAAGCGTATATATAGCGAGTCATTAACAGAGGACATAATTCAAATCATCTACATTGTTACTCCGTTTTCTACACGAGCGGTGGTTGAGATATGTTCGGCGATTACGCTCAGAAATAAATTATTCGCTTAGCGGTTATAACTATCTGGCTCGGTTCCGATCGTTTTGAATAATGCTCTTGTTTTTAATGTGTTTTGGCAGAACCAGTGGTGTGGCATGGGCGTTTATTAATAAGGACGGAGCGTTGGAGTATCGTGTTAAATTTGACAATAACGCAGTCACTGAGTTGGCCATTGGTGAGACTACAGAAATAGATGCACTCGATTTAACGCGATCTCATTAAACATAATTGTTTAATTTCCTTCTGCGTTTCCTACACAGTTTCTGGCGAATCCCGCGTGTCAGTCCTCGACATATCTGAGTCGATTGTCCAGAACTGGAGCAACGGAACCGTGTCCACCATGGGCCCGGTGCACCTGGAGCAGTTGTACGCCGAAGAGCTGAGCATGTTCAGCGCGTCTTCTGGTTTCAAAAACAAATTCTTGTGGAGACCTGTGGCCGACGCCAGGGACACAGCGGGCGCAATGCTGCTATCCAGCCCCGACGAGCGGTCGATGGTTGGTCTTTTATGGATGACCGTAGACCCCGACTGCACGCTGCAGTATGAAGTAAGCTTTTACCGTTGCATGCTAACGGTCAGCACGTGGTCGCCGAGTTCCGCATAGCTATAAAGATGAAATACTCTATGCAGGTCGTTCTATCGGGCTCCAACGTGAAAAATCGTCTTTTTGAACTATACGTCGAGGATTCGCCGCTTTCGATTCCCGGAGCGCCCGTTTTCAGAAGGCTACTCGAAGAGTTTGAAGGGCCTTCGCTTGAAGGATATACTATCGGTCTCAGTCAGGAAGAATTGTTACGTCTCAACACGAACATCGTGCACGTAGACCTGTGGGATCCAAAACTAGGACAGTCCATACTGAAAACCGAATGGAAACATGTTAGTTCTTCCAATGAGTAAATTATCCATTTATTTTTCGTTGCATTATTCATGTTCACTGGGGATATTATTATCAGGTTAACGTTCCTGCAGTTTGTTATTCTCACGATACAAGCGAAAATGATTCTAACAATATACTTATGAACAATGACGAATCGGACCATCAGCACACATCGCACCTGAGCTGTTTGCACGGACAAAAGTACTATCAACACGGTGCACAATGGACATCTTCGGTAGACGAATGTTACATGTGCAACTGCCACTACGGTAGGGTAACGTGTGATCTTATAATTTGCCCAATAGTTCAATGCCCAGCGCCATCGGCCAAACCGGGAACATGTTGTCCGACCTGTGAAGGTAAATATACTATACTTGAAAAACTTATTTTCTGTATTTATCAAAAAAACGCAATAAATAATAATAAAGTTTTTAATGGATTCTATTTAAGCAATTAAAATGATTCTTCTTCTTTTTTTTGGTTTTTAAATACCATTGAGACCCATTACTACAATACAAATCAGTTACCACTTGTCTCTATCTTATGCTACTCTTTCTCTATTTTGTATTCTAATTTCTTCTAAAATCTTTTTTACGTTGTCTACCCATCTTTGTTTTGGCCTGCCGAGTAGTCTTTTCTCAAAGGGTTTCCATTTTAATACCGATTTCATTAGACTATTTGACCTACATACATGTCCAGCCCATGCAATTCTTATTTATTGTAATACTGTTACTATGTCCGGTTCTTTATACAACTATTGTAATTTTATGTTGCTTCTTATTTCATTTTATTGCGTGATATTATTTCTTTTTGATCCATATATTCTTCTCTATACTCTTATTTTAATAATTATTTTTTTATCTTCATCTCCTTTGGTTGTTGACCATGTTTCACACACATAAAAGAAATTGGTCTGATAACCTTGTACAATATAATTTGATCGATATATCGAAAATCGATGTGATTTTGATTTAAGTATGTTTGTTAACCCATAATAGCATTTATTCGCTGCAGTACCTAGTTCTTATTTTAATTTCTTGGTGATTATTTTTTTTGTTATTTGTAAAAAAATTTGGCTCCTACAAAATACTTGAAAATTTAATAGAAGATTTTCACAGAAGTAGTTCTTAATGTCATTAAAAAATAATTAAAATCCATAAGCACAATTTTTTTTTATAAGCGTTTGAACAGCGAATATTGACATAAAATTACATGTAAAATATAATATAATGTATAATATTCTAGACTGACAAATGATATCGGTTTTTTTTAAAATGCTCTAACTCAAAAATGAAAAACCGCAACAACTTGAAATTTTCACCAAATCTTTATATTGACTTTTTCTATACATGGTTAAGATTTCAAAGTATTTTGACTTATTTATAGAAAATTTAAATTTTCGGTTTTTCTAAATTTTTCGTTTAAAAATAAAATATACTTATTACAATATTAAATATTAATATTTAAATATTAATACAATGTTATTTATAAATTTTATAAATAACATTGTATTATATTCTAGACAAACATATCATCTCCGTTCAGAATCGTTTTTTGTATACAATGATACCTATCATTGAATTCAAATTTAACAAATCCATTATAATGACCTATCCTATGAAGAGTCGCACTTCACCCCCAAGTGTACAGCAGAGCGAGGCCCATCCGGTTCTTTTTTTTATTTATTGTTTTAGCATCAACTACAAAGGTTATTAGCTTAATAAGTAATTAGTACATTTTTTTGGTTATATTAAATTATACATTTCAATTTTTTTAGATATAGTAGTAAGTTGTTTATGTTTGATAATAAACCGATTGCTTCGTAGAGGTTTTCGGGTATGTTGAATTCGTTTCTTGCTTCTGTGACAATGGATGATGATATGTTTGGTGGAGTTGTATGTGTTGCATGTGGGGCATACGGGTGATTCTATTTTTTCCATAAGGTGGCCATGAGAGTCTAGAGTGCCCAATTCGTAGTCGATTTAGGACCACCTCTTCTCTTCGGTTTAGATTTGTATGTTTTGGCCAGGGTTCGATAGAGTGTTTTATTTCTCTAAGTTTGTTGTCAGTTGCAGTTGTCTTGTACCATTCTGTGTTCCATTTGTTCTTGCAGAATTTGTTGATATTTCGTTTGATATCTACTAGTGATGAAAAAGGAAGTAATTCACTGTTCAGATTATTGATTGCATTTCTGGCTGCTTTGTCCGCCTCCTCATTTCCTTTTGTATTGCAATGTCCTGGAGTCCATATGAATCGTATGTTTTTATTGTTTTTAAAGATAAGATTGCTAATTTTAACAGCTAAGGGTTCCGTTAGTTTTTTCGATTCTAAGTTTGATAGGGCACTAATAAGTGAATCAGAACATATATCTATTATTGTCTCGTCTGCATTGAGCGCTAATTGGGTTCCTTTAAGAAGTGCTAAGTATTCTGCTGTGTAAATACTATTATGGTTCTCTAATTGAAATTGTTGGGTTATATTTTGATGTACAACAGCGAGTCCTATGCCTATTTCAGTTTTAGATGCATCAGTATAGATCTGGATATTGGTGTTTGAGTTGTGTATTAATTAATTAAATAGATTTTTATAAATAGCATTATGTGTTTCCTTTTTAGAGTGTTTTCTTAGGCTGGTATCTACTAGATAATTTGGGTTTCTCCAAGGGGGAATTAGGTTATGTTCACGTTGGCATATTGTATCAATTATAATATTTATATCTTTCATTTATTTTTGTAATCTCAGGCCTAATGGTTTTCTTACTTTTGTGTTTGATTTGTATATAGTTGAACACCGGTTTATGTTTAGATAGATACTGGTTGAATTTTCTGGTGCAGTTAAAACTCGGGCTATATAATTGAGTGCTAAATTTATTCTTCGAAGATGTAGAGGAGGTTCTCCCGTTAAAGATAATAGACTGGCTATGGGGCTACTTTTAAAGGCTCCAATCGCAAATCTCAATCCTGCATTGTGTACTGTATCTAAGATTTTTAAAATGTTTGTGTTTGTGTTTCCATAGCAAATTGAACCATAGTCAAGTTTCGATCTTACGAGTGATCTATATAGATTTAATAGAATGGTGCTTTCTGCGCCCCATTCAGAATGACTTAGTGTTGTAATTATGTTCAAACTTGTTTGTGCATTTTTTTTTAGTGTCATTATATGGGATTTCCAAGATAGCATTTTATCGAAAGACCAAGTATTGTAATATTGTCTACAAAAGGTAAAAGTGAAGTCCCTAGAAAAAGTTTGGGTTTTGTTAATTTTCTTTTATTTGAAAAAATAATACATTTTGTTTTTTGAGGTGAGAAAATGAAGCCCGTTTCAAAGCACCATTTTTATAGGTCATTTAGGCAATCTTGGAGTAAGCTAGTCATTGTAGAAATTTGAGTACCTCGAATGTATATGTGGGTGTCGTCGACAAATATGATTGATTTTATCGGATTCATGATAATGTTTGGTAGGTTATAAATTGTGGTTTGAAATAAAAAAATGCCATGAGGGGAACCTTGTGGTACTCCGTTCTCCAATACAAAGGTACTAGATATGTAATCTCTGATTTTGACTTGAAATGATCGTTGATTAAGAAAATTTAATAGAAAGTTTATCATATTTCCATGTATATTCCAATTTTTTAGTAAATTTATTACTCTGAAGCGCCAGACCGTGTCATATGCTTTCTGTAAATCGAGGCTAATTAAGATCATAATTTGTTTAGTGGCAAGGGTTTCTATAATTTCTGTTTCAATTTTTACGTGACAGTCATTTGTCGAGTGGTGCTTCCTGAAACCATGTTGGCATGGTGAAAGTAATTTATTTTTATTTGCATACCAAATTAATCTATTATAAATGATTTTTTCTAAAACTCTACTCATGCTGCAGACAACTGATATTGGTCGATATCCTGATGGTTTGAAATTATTTGAATCTTTCTTCGAAATGGGGGGTTGGTATCGAAAATGTTATTGCATTCCATAGCACTTCTCTATTGACTGAGTCAAAATGATTAAAAAAAATTAATTATTTTATCACACGTTATACATTCAATAAGTACTAAGTGTACATACCTAGATAGTAGACATTATTGCAAGGGGTTTTAATAAAATTTATCACTGGGTACCTCTCCTATTCACGAAATCTGTTTATTTATATTTCATTTTTATTGATTGTGACTAGAATGGTATCATATTATTTTTTTAACTCTACTTAAATATATTGAATACAGTTTGAATACATTCATTAATTATTTATGGCTTTTATAGCATCTTAATATATATTTTATTTTATTTTGTTTTATAGAAAACGGATTTGTAAATCAAAATAATTCAACTAACTCATGTTTACTAGCTGGGCAGCAATTTCAAGCTGGCAGCAATTGGCATCCTTATTTACCTCCCAATGGTTTTGACACGTGTACTCTGTGTCATTGTAATGTTAGTAATCCACTAAGATTGAAATAGTAATAACTATAGTATTTTTATAGATGTATTATTTATTTTCTAGAATACATCGCTAAAAATCAAGTGTCAACGGATGGATTGTCCACCATTGGAATGTGATCAAAGAGTAGCCATTAGGCCAACAAAACGTTCCTGTTGTAAAGTTTGTCCATCCACATTGCAGACAACTACCAAATCAACAGGGCCACTTGTTCAACTTGCCCAAGGTGATCAACAAGTTAATGCAGAAAGTGGTTCAGATTTAGAAATATTGACAAATGGTGGTTGCAGTTATCCTGTTGGAGGACCTTATGAGAATGGCCAAGAATGGCATCCAAAAATATACTCTCATGGTGAAGTCAAATGCATTAATTGTAAATGTAAAGTATGTATTAAAAAAAAAATACTCGTATTAAAAATAAAAATAAAAAAATTTATTATTATGAAATTGAATAAACAAATAATTATAAAACGTTGAAATATTGATGATTTATAATGATAGTTATTATTTATTATATTATAATTACTCTATATTAATTTAACTTTAATTTTGTTCAAAATCTATTAATTGCTCATCACTCTCTCATCCATAAACTTCTTTTATACATCACCTATTATCATTGTGTATCATGTATTATTAATTTTTAATTATTTATTTATTAATGAGTATAGAATATTGCTATTCCTATACATAAAATATCCAAAAAAAAAAGTTACAGTAGGGATTCTTAAAAACAAGATTATAATAAGTTATTTATCAAATTATTTTATTTTTTTCATCATTCAACTAATATATATATATATATATATAGTTTTTTTTATCAATTTTTACCTGTATAACCTTCATTGTCTTGATTTCATTTCAGACAAATTATCGAGATTCTACTATATATTTAATAATTTTATATAAAGTTCCACTAAATCAATATTTTTATTATATCCAATAAAAATATAAATTTAGTATTATCGTCTATACATTGTTGCAGGATGGAAAAGTAAGGTGTGACCGTAAAAAATGTCCAAAGTGGTCTTCATGTTCAGATCCTTGTTGCAAGTCTGTATGTCGAAGACATAAACGTCAACTATTTAAATTTTAAATACAACAATATATTGTTCCTGAATAAATAAAATAAAATGTAATAAGTAATAACGAATAGATACAGAATGATAACAATTGTTTATATTATGCAATAACGATGAGGCGCATCAAATTGAACAGTCTTAGACTTATTAAAATTAATATTATTGTTTACCGAAATCCATAGACTGATATACATAATATTTATTATTTTTCTTTTAATGGATAGCTGATATTATGTAATTGTCAGTATTAATTTAAGAAATGTATATGTAATTGTAAACATTTAAAAAATATTAACTTCCTGTAATGTAAATATGTAATTTTTTTTTTAATTTAAATTGTTGACTGTCGTAATATGTAATTTTTGTTCTCTTATTGAATTTTAGTAAGTCAACAACATATTAATATATTATTAAAAACTTGTTTTCGTTTTTTAAATGTGTACAATTTTTTATACATAAATACTATTTATATAGGATTTATATATATATATATATATATATTATAGATATATTTTAAAATTAATATTTATTTACATTTTATAGTTTTACTTTAGACAGACATTTTTAAGTTAAATTTAATACATGTATACAGTGTTATCTATATAAATCTGAAATTGTGAAATGAATTGGAATAGACAAGATAAAATTCATATGAACATAATGTTACCATGGCAACAATAAATATATTTTGAAAAAGATTATTTTTCTTTTAAACATGTGTTTTATCTGTTATGTTTACTGTGTTTTGAACAATAAAACCTTACACCATCCACATTGGTTGCTCTTGCATATTTGGCTAATAGATTATTTACATTTACTTTATCAGTAGCCAATTTCCTAAAAACAGAATATTTTTAATATTTTTGAAAACTACTTAGATAACTTGTTAATATTACTCGACAAATGGTTGTATTTCATTAAATGTCCATTTTTCTCTAACTTCAAACAAGTACTGCATTCGATCCATAATATTATCTGGCAGGTCTTGTTCATTAAAATAGCATATGGTTTGTGGATGACTGGACAGATCAACAAGTACTGTACCATCTAGTTGTTTTAGATTTGTCATCATACCTGGAAAACCAAACAGCATATTTTGTAATAATTGGTATTATGTTTTACCTTATGATACATAAAATCAGAAACATAAGATTTACCTTCAGGAACACTTCCTTGCCATGCTGTTTTAAAATCAGATAAATTAAATTTGTCACATGGACGTAAAAGACCTACAGCCATAAATCTACATACTTTGTCTTCAATTAATGATCTATGTGTTTGACCTTTAAAAAAAAAGTAAATTTAATATTTTAATATTTAACAATATATTATATTAAATTAAATATTAAATAAAAACCATTAATAAATATAAATCATATTAAAAATACCCTGTGTCTATACACTCGACCATAATCAGTAATATAATGTACACCCGACCATGGTCGTTAAAATAAAGAATAGCCGACCAGTGATAACAACTTGGTTGTCATAACATCATAATGTTATCGAATTTTGAATAATAATGAGTAATAGATTTATGATTCTTATTAAATTAATTTGTAAGAATATTTTAATCGAGCTACATTAAAAATCTAACAATCAGATACTGAAAAATTACAAAAAAAAATGTATTTATATACTCCTATAATTTTTTTTGAAAATCAAAATACGAAATAAATTTCTGACCAACTCCCATCATATTCATATTAATAATTTGAAATGTATTATTAATAAATAACTTTAAAAAAAAACACTGAAAAGGAGTGACACTCTAAAACCATAAAATGTGATCTCAAACTTATCAATTAATAAATATATATAGAAAGCATAACACGATAAAAAAAATTCCCCAATATTCAAATTAAGGAACTTTTTATTCATAAATTTCTTATGTAAATTTCCGTGTTCAGTCATTTATTATCTTAACGACCCTGATCGGGTATGCCTTATCTTTCCAACTATAGTCTGGCAAACATTAAATTACCGACTATGGTTGGGCATATAGACACAGCGTTAAAAATATAATATTTTATTATTCATTCTATAGCTATAACTATTAGCTACAGTGGTGACAATGTAATTATAGTAGGATAATAATATGATAGTTTTTATAACACTTCATTTAAGGAAATGGATTCATCACTAAGAACCTGGATGGATTATCATCATGGTACTGAAACTTAGAACGCTTAAAACGCAGTTTAACATAGTTCTGAATTTGTGGTGTTATTAAGTTTTTACAGTTTAAATGTCTATATTATTCTTCTCTGACAATAAACATTTAAATTTGATACTTCCTGTAACTTACTTAAATTCATAGACACACACCATATACTATATTTATCAATAATGTGTTGAACTATCACACTAGGTAATAGTTCACTCAGAATCTTAAAGCATTCCTCCATTGGAAACATATTATATGGCCATGATTGTTCATCAATCAAATTTAATAAAAATGATAAGGCTCTACATTCATAATCAAACTCTAAAACTCTCCAATAATCTGAAATTTTAATAAAAAATTATTATTTTACTATACTTAAATAGCCTTTAAGTAAAAAATATCTATTATAATTAGAAACATAACATTAATAGTTTTAACTATATTACCATCAATTTGAAATGCATCTAAGTCTTTAAGAGCACATTTAAGTTCGCTATCACTAGCTTGTATTAATACTGACAACTTTTCAAAGTTATACATTTCATTTGATGTTAATACTTCATTTTCAAGTTCTGAACCTTTATAGCTGCACTTGTCCAATAAATTTCTCAATTTTTTTAGACGTGGTCTACATGGTTTGACTTCGTAGTATGTATGAAATAAATTAACAACCTGTCAATTATAATTATTCAGTAATATCCCAGGTTTATTAACTTATTAAATTACTTTTCTGATAGTAAGTTGTTCATCACCAGCATCTTCATCTGGAAATGTTAACTCGGGAAGTAATAAAATTGAATTTGATGTTTCAGCTTCTTTAACATCATAAGTCTTAGTTTCAGTACATAATACAGCAGATTCATTTTGTTCTCCTTTAAATACTACTCTATAATTTCATAAAAAAATACATTTAAACTGATAAATCAACCTATTAACAAAACTAAATACAAAATACTTTTAAAAATGTAAATATTTTTATATAGCTGATCCCGTGCACTTCGTTGCTCGTTAAATATACCAACTCTATATGACTCTAACTTTGTTCAATTCGTCATTTAATATTCGGTGGATGATGTTCTAGATTTATCTTAATTTTTCTCTCCGGAATAAAAATTCTAATTCACAGCAGTATATTATCAGGTAGGCAATCTACCTGCGGTAGATTGCGGACCTAGTGCTATTTGTACATACCTTAGTGTATGATTTAAATCTAATAAAGTATCAAAGTTATACCAAGTTTGACATAATACGGTGGATTAATATAATCAATTAATACATAATCCTAACCTAACTTTAACGTACTAAAATCCGTAGTGTAGAACTGTATTGTTGACCATTTGCATTAGTATTTCGAACTATTTCTGTTGCTTCGAACGATGTCATTTGAAAATATGAATTGAATGTTCTAATTGATTTCAGGAATACGTTAGAATCTGGATCTGTTAAAACCGTTCAATGGTTCAGGTGGTGTTTCAATTTCAGGTAGTTGCATCTTTTCTGATGCACAACACATCCAGACTGGCTCATTTTTGAATTTGAGAGCATAGCAGCGCGGGCATTCCTTGTCCATAGCACAAATTACTACTTTTGAATGAGCATAATATTCAATATCGGGATCATACTGGAATGCTAGATGCAGGAATGAATCAGATATAAATGTTTGATGTACCTGTTGGCGTAGTTGGTCATTTGCTCTGCGTGAGTCAACTACGAATCATTCGCACTATCGGATTGACATTGTTCGTCTGTTATTTGCACTCTTCTATTTCTCATGTTTGTAGCTACATTTGTTCTACGACAAAAATTGGCATTCTGGCGTCTTCTTGGCATTTTTAATGACACAAACAAATAGAAAATATTCAAAGTACTTATTTATGTTTTTTTTTTGGTTACCTTGCAACGTCAGATAATTCATTATATTAACCACTAATAAATAAATATTATTCTCAAATCTTATAACCCCCATAGCAACCATTTATAAACAAAAACAAAAATTTCTATCGTAAATCTCAAAATTCCTCTTTGACCACCTCTCAGGGGTGGAATTAGGTCCATATATAAACCCTATAAACCCGCTCCACAACATTCTCTATCATTTAAAAAAAAATCAAGATAATCGGCCCAGCCGTTCTCAACTGATGCAATTTCGAATTTTATGTCTCCATTTTTATATACATGGATATAAATGCAAAGATCATTACTATTTTTTAAATTTAAATGTTTACTACAATTATTTATATTTAATCAATATTATGAAGTTTTAAAAAAATAAACATCAATACATTATTATGATGATAAATACTTACGTTTGACCACATTTAAGATTTGTCAAGATGTGTTCATCTAATTCCAATATTTTGAACTTTTCAAAGCTATCGCTAAAATAAATAGGTTGTACATTCAATTTCAGATCATTTTCTGATAGTTTTGCATGTTCTATAACTGTTTTCACATCTTCGGATGTTCTTACATAACCACTTGATAAAAACAATGCATAAATTATAAATAGACTTGTAAACTTAAAATATTGATAGTAATTTATTTACATACCTGAATTCACTTTGAGACATCTTAAAAAACAAATTTAATATTTTCACCTAAATTATGATTTAAATAAAAACAATTATCAAATAAAATTATATATTTTATGCTGATCACAGTGATCTGTGAATATCACTCTAAAAGTTTTAATATTAAATAAACGAACAAATTAGAATAACAACAAAAACGCTACCTGAAATAAAATAGCAACCAAACATTAACTATATAATATTACAAAACATTATAGCTTTAAATTAGAGATAAGATAAGAATAAAAGCGGCAAACCATAAATCATTATCAATAATCTACTGAATATTTCAAATATTATTATTTTTTAAAACCATGGAGTATAAAAAAAATAAAACCACCAGCTGTCCGTGATCGAGCCAACATTAAGAATACTCTGCACTTTACTCATAGACATAATATAATATTATGTATATCTTATATATATATTATGTCTATGACTTTACTATACACTTCGATAATAATAATAAAGCTTTGACTGAAAATCGCTACTAAAATTGTGCATGAACTTAGATTGCATTTGATAAATGTTAAATAAAACATTTTATTTTATAATATTACTTCAAAATTAATTTGTAAAGTACTAATTGGCAATAACTGTAGATTTTTAAATTTATGATGTCTATTTTCTTGTAATTATCTCCTTAGATAAGTTAATCAATGCAACTGATAAAATACTATTTAAATCGAGTTTCATAACGTGTGATTTTAATCTTTTTGAAATAAAAATTGCACTTATTTTTATATTGTAATTGGTTCGTTGTACGTTTCAAGGTTTATTGATAATATTATCTATACAAACTTTGAGTTATTCATAATAGTACAATAAAACGTTTTTAGTGTCCTTTTTTCATCTACAAGTTGTTAATGTTATTGTATGTAATTTTCTAATTTGTGTAATAATTACTTATAATTTATTGCTCAAATGAGTTTTCATAGTAAAATTGTGTTGATTACTGGTGCTAGTTCTGGCATTGGTGCAGCAACTGCAATACATTTTTCCAAGTTGGGTGCAAAACTGGCACTTACAGGACGTAATCTTGTCAATCTACAACATGTAGCCGATCAATGTGAACAAAGTTTTTCATTAAAACCATTTCTGGTTACTGGAGATTTGACAAATGAAGATGATACTAAACGTATATTAAATTCTACTATTTCTCATTACAATCAATTAGATGTTTTAGTCAACAATGCAGGGATCTTAGAAAGTGGTTCTATTGAGTCTACATCACTTGATCAGTATGATCGAATAATGAATGCTAATGTTAGATCAATTTATCACCTGACCATGTTAGCTGTTCCTCATTTGATTAAAACTAAAGGTAATATAGTCAATGTATCTAGTGTAAATGGAGTACGATCATTTGCTAATGTATTGGCATACTGTATGTCAAAATCAGCAGTAGATCAATTTACAAGATGTGTAGCTCTGGAATTAGCTCCAAAAGGTGTTCGCGTAAATAGTGTTAACCCAGGAGTTGTAGAAACAAATATTTTAACCAGACAAGGAATGAGTAAAGAAGATTATGCTTCATTTTTGGAAAAAACTAAAGTTACACATGCACTAGGAAGACCAGGCACTCCTGAAGAAGTGGCCAAAGCTATTGCATTTTTAGCTGGTGATGCTAGTTTTTCAACTGGGAATTCACTTTTAGTTGATGGTGGAAGACATGCGATGTGTCCAAGATAAAATATTTATTTTTGTATTTTTTAATTTTTTTATATTAATATATTATTTAAGTTATTAATTAAAAATATTCAAAAACTAATGTATATATATATTTGTAATATCAGTGTCACAAAAAATTGATAATATATATTTCAAACAATGTTATGGTTTGGTCATAAATCAATACACTTATAAACATGAGCACATATCAACTTGTAGTATTCTTTATCCATATATAATGGAAGCATTAGTACTTATTAATATTCATAATTTATTTTTGCTAAATAATATAAACACTAATATTAGTAACCTAGTAATAACTGTTATTGATAACAATTATTTCTGTTTGAATTATATTTTACATGATACCAATAACTGAAAAATTAGGAGCAACTACAATTCCTTAGTATAAACAGTATAAAATATAAGGTCTATTTGTTTAAGTTACAGATATTTAGTTATTAAAACTCAGGACTTGAAAGAAATAATAAATCGATATTTGTAAAAACCATTCTGAGCTAAGGTCGATATAGTATTATAGTATTTATTAGTCTTCTTGATAGGTATTGTAAAGTAAAATTTTAGTTAATACAAATTTAACTTGCGTATCATGTAGGTAATAAAGATTAAAATATTACTATTGCTTATACTAAAATCTTAAGTTATAATAAATAAAACAAAATACAATAATAGATTAATTGTTTTAGTTACATAAATATTATTTTCATTTATTAATCACACATTTTTGTGAAGTTATGTGATTATGCTCGAGTATTATTAGCTCTTGTATCTATTTTTTTTTTTGTATTTAAACATACTAAGAGCATAGTTTATATATCTGCGGTTGGAGTATTTGTTTGGTCAAGTAACGGAAATTCTATATAATTTTTAATGATGACTAATAACGGGATTTCCGTTGATATAAATGCATAAATTGGTTGCTTGCCAAAATAAAAATAATTTAATTTATACAAAAAAACAAAATAATGTACTTACAAAACCTGTATTTAAACCTGTTTTAGGCTGGTGAAAAGTTCATGGATTTTGTTTCTGAGGTAAATATTTCGAATATTCGTATTACTACAGTGTGATTATAATAAAAGTCTACCTTAATATAAATATACTGAGATACTCACACGACGCTTAAAAAATCACAAAAACAGACTATTCGTGAGTTCTCGGGCCAAACTTACCGACGGGGTGTCACGTTATAAACAATAAGCGCTAAACATTCGCCATCCCTCTTATTAAATGTAATAGTACCTTAATCCAGTGGCGCCGATCACCTAATTTATCTAAGACATATGTCATAGTAGATTTTATAGCTGGGGGTCCACCAAGGGGTTAAAAAATGGTTTTACACTTATTATGTACCTACCTAACTATGTGAGTAGTTTGTTTCGCATTTAATTGTTACAATGGAAAAAAATGGGGGCCCAAACTGCATAGGGGCCCTTGGATGTAAGATGTATTTTTTAAACACTTCGGCGCCACTGCCTTAATCCATTTGAATTTTTAGACAATATTTCTCACAGTTTTTTAGCTTTCTTTTTATACTTTTTTACTTTGGAAAAATGTTATTATGTGCCCACTACACTTTAATGAAAACGCAAAATGTTAATTAGTATAAAGCAAGAATTATTAATTAAATAAACATTACATCGAATAACTATGTATTTATCAGATAAGGAACCTTTTATATATATATACGAATGGTATATTTTAATAAACCATTACAAAATTTGTCGTCCTAGACAGCTGCCTACTCTGCCTATTGGGAAATTTAATTATCAATGTTAGCAATTGTCAATTATATACGTACTACTATTAATTAAAGAAATTTAGAATTAAAAAAAAATTAAATTAGCACTCCACAAATCTAATATTCTTTGTGTAGAACATAAGAATCTAACAACTTATTCCTAGACTAGGAAATTAATTTTTTAAATTTTAAATGTTTTGCTCTATGTATATACGGTGACGGGTACAATATTATATGTAGCTAGGTATAATAATAAATTAGTATAAATTTAATAGTTTTATCTCTTGATAAAAAACGAGAAATCACATAAGTGAATACTTTACACATTTGTGAGGAGTGTCTTATTATCACAATTATTAATGAATGATGGTGTACTTAATATAGCCTACCTACTGTTTTAAAGGTTATCTAATTTAATAAAATAGCCATTGTACATAATCGTATCACCTACATTCTTAAAATTTAAACTAGCTATAAATATGAAACTATTAAATGTAATAATTTAAAATTTACATAACAAATCTTCTTTCATAAAATGGCTATTTTGCAGTTTTATAAAAATTAAAAATTAAAAACATATTTTTCTAAGCCGGTTAAAGAATAAAAACATGATTTTAATTTTACTTTTTTACTTTTTTAATTGCAATTATAAGTATACTGTAGTAATTTTTAAACTTTTTTAAAATTAATAGAATAACTGTGCTAATCAGTGCAAGGTTAATGAATAAACCATATGTGGACAGACTTTATAATACCGCGCTTTGCAAATATATTCTACCGTTGTATTCATTATTTTAAAAGTTATATAAAATTTATACAACTTTTAAAATAATTAATTATTAATAATAATTAATTATTTAATTACAACAACGTCGAAATTGTTTAATCGATAAATTGTATTTAAATAAATATATATTAACATCGGTAGTTTTAATATAATAGAACTATAAGTATTAGGTATGAGCATTCAACATTACTTAACTTTATGTGCTTTTCGTTCATATTAAGTAAAGAAAAACCGCTGTTAAGAAATATTAAGCCAGTTTTTCAGTCCATATGATTTCGCAGTTGATGAGACTTCAACTACGGTAAACGAGACTCGAAATACGAATAGACGATAGCATAATAAAAAAAATGCTTGGTAAGGTAAATATAAATAATTTAAAACTATTAATTATCTGATGATTATAAATAAAGCCTGGATTTTAATGCAAAAATATTGTTGAATATGTACATATTTATCCACACAAAAATTCAAAAATATGCAAAAAAAAAAGAACCGGATTGGCCTCGCTCTGCTGTACACTTGGGGGTGAAGTGCGACTCTTCATAGGATAGGTCATTACAATGGATTTGTTAAATTTGAATGCAATGATAGATATCATTGTATACGAATAACGATTCTGAACGGAGTTTATATGTTTGTCTAGGATAAAATACATTGTTATTTATAAATATTGTAAAAAGTATATTTTATTTTGAAACGATAAATTTATTTTTCAATTAGGATGGGTTGGCAGTTGCATACAGCGACATAGTTTGTCAGTCTAGAATATTATACATTATATTATATTTTACATGTAATTTTATGTCAATATTCGCTGTTCAAACGCTTATAAAAAAAATTGTGCCTATGGATTTTAATAATTTTTGAATGACATTAAGAACTACTTCTGTGGAATCTTCTATTAAATTTTCAAGTATTTTGTAGCAGCCAAATTTTTTTTATCACCGATTATAAAAATAAAATGTAAAAAAATCAAATACTTTAAATGCCTATAAGTGGCATAAAAGTCAATATAATATTTTGAAAAAAATATGACATATAGGAAATGCCAATCTTAACAGCTGGTAGAAATTTCAAAAATCTGCAACTTATACTTTTTGAATTATAACAAATATTAAAAATCGTTTGAGAATAAATCGCTATTTTATGCAATTTCGTAAATATTTAAATTTCAAACAGTCATAAAATGTTTTCCTTTAAATCTGGTAGAAATTTTTTTAAAGAATTTTGAAGAATAGCTTATAGATAACATAATGTTAAAATTTTGAACCTTAAGTATGAACAGAAAAAATTTTATGAATTTTTATCTACAAAATAACTTGCAAATTATCGTGATTTTTACACATTTTATACAAATTGGAACTTTGAGCACTTATAAAAAAAAATTGTGACTTACGATTTTAGATTTTTTTTTATCAGTTAAGGAACAACTTATAAGAAACCTTGTATAAATTTTCAAGATTTTCTGGCCGGCCAAAAAAAATTTATCGTTATTTTAAAAAAAAAAAATTAAAAAAATTGAAAATTTCAATTGTCTATTAATAGCTCAATAAAAGTCAAAATACTTTGAAAATTTAACGGTGTATAGAGAACGCTAATTTAAACATTTGGTGAAAATTTCAAGTATTTACTTCGATTAGTTTTTGAGTTATAGCAAAATAAAAAATTTGATATTTGATTTTGTCGAAAACTGGTTTTGCGTAAAAACTCCCGTTTTTCCCTTATTTTTTTAGGGTTTTTCCCGTCGCATTTAAAAAATATTGAACATTTTTTACTTTTGACCCCCCAAAGTACCAACTAGATTCACTTTCCTTTCAGAAAAGTTGCTACATAAGCAAGTCGAAGCATTTTTACTGCCAAAAAAGGTGTCGTCAGACACAAAAATAAAAAAAAATAAATAAAAAAATAAAAAAAAAAACATACATCATTGTAAAACCAATAGATTCCATCACTCCGTTCAGAATCTAAAATCATTACAAAATGTATAATTATATTTAATATTACATTATAAAAACTACATATGTTCCGGGTGCCTGGCAATTACTCAATAACCGAGTCCTCGACGTCATAATTAAAACTCAGCCCTTACCCTATACTCGGCTCAATATTACATTTTTACTCAGCCCTCATCCGGTATTCGTTGTAATACTAAATTTTTAACCCGGCCTATTAATACATTTTTACTCAACCTTTACTCAGTAACCGGCTGATAATCAGTACATCTAATGTGTTTACTCCGAAAGGTCAATTTCAGAAGCAGGATTAATGTATGAAGCTAAAAAAAATATATTTCAGTTTCAGAATATTGAACAACTTTTTATTATTTATAATAATATGAATACATTTTAATTATTGTTTATTGTATTCTTACCAGTGTTGGGAATAGATAACTAATAATTTATCTAGATAAAGATAAAGATGACTATACTAATTCTTATCTAGATACAGATAAAGATAGTTATACTAAATTTCATCTAGATAAAGATAAAAATAAGTTCATTTTTATCTAGATAAATATGAGATAATTTCATGTTTGATTTTGAAAATATTCAGAATACTACAGCCTACAGATATTAGGTAAAAAATTCATAATTAAAAACATTTTAAAATAAATATCATTTTTTAAACTCATTTCAAACATTAATAAAAATAAAAATATTTTAAATTTTAAAATTTAAATTTTATTCTATTTAAATAAATTATCTAGATTAGTACTCATAGATAACAAGATTTTTATCTAGATGAAGATAAAGATAACTGAGTATAAATTTATCTAGATAAGATAAAATATAAATAATTTTTATCTAGATAACTTATCTAGATACATTTATCTAGATATTTCCCAACACTGATTCTTACTGATGACAAACATAGGCGTGCACAGATTTGTATTTTAGGGGTGCCTATTATACTTTTGGGTCCTAGTTAACAAAACGTGTAGGTTTTAATAAATTATAACATAAAAATAATTAAATAAACATAACCTTAATTTCTTATTTAGTATTGTGGTAAGTATTAGTCGTTATTAGTCGCAATGAATATTTTTTCTTTGAATCTTGTATATTTTTCTCAGATAGGTAGCTCAATTGTTTATGGTTTGTACTTTTGTAGTCAATTGTAGCTGTTATAATATCGTAAGAAGTTTTTGCACGAAAATGTAAAACATTTTGTTTTATTTTTTCTATTACGAAACATCATTTATTTTTTACCAATTATTTTAGAATAGACTATATTAAATTTTAACCACATCAGTTAAAATATGGGCTCTTACTTTAAACTTAAATTTACTGAAATTGTTGGGCCCTATGATGACAGAATATAATAATTTAATTTGTTTTGTTAACAAATTGTTAATTTTAATTTCTTATCTATTAAGTAAATATGCATTACGTTTTTATTGTTTATGTTTAAAAGATTATTTTTATTTTCATTTCAAATGCTCAACATTAAAATTTTAAATAATACATTTTCAAAATGTAATGTAGGTATTGTATTTCATTAGTATTTACTATTTTACTACCTATTAAAGCTACCATATTATTGATAAAAATTTACATAGCTATTTCCTACTTTATATTTAAAATAGTGGTATTAGTGTGTAGCATGCCAAATGATGAGTTCGACACGGTTACACAATGTTAAGATATAAGGATGTTTAGAGTTAGATTAATAACTTATGAAGAATACTTGTTACGATATTACTGATCTTTTATTCAACAATTTTAATTTAACAACAATGTAGACAAAGTAAACTATTAGATACAAATATAAGCTGAGCGTATATACTGAATGGTTGAATCCGTTTGCTGTTGGTGATAAAACGGAGCTCTTACATACGTTAATTGTGTCATCGTTGGTTAATTTGCTTGTTTTCGCCACTTGGTTACCTTTGGCCTTGGTCGACAAATTCAGATAATGATTTATTTTTCAATTTTTCCTTATTCGTGACTTTGTAATTCTCACGTGACTTCCTTTCTATTACATTCTACATTTTCTATTACATTTTGTTTTACAATTTGTCCGTGATCAGTTTTAATTTCTAAAATACATATGATGAAATATAATAATACGTAGTACATTACAAGTGATACATTAATGTCTAATAGTGTACTTAGTACTTACATTAGTGTTTTACTTAGTAGCATATATCATACTTAGCTTTTATTGATGAAATTATTGTCATTAATTATTATTGTATAAATACCTGGTAGTGGGTTTAAAAAAAGTACTTAATTAATAATTACTTGACACTTGATTTGCATATACAATTTATTTGAACAATACTCTTGACACTTTGTTAGTATTAACATTTTTACTCGCCCAATATTTGGTACTCGGAATATCCCTTGAACAAACTATTAAAATTGTCTATTACTTACAAATTACGAAATAAATAATTTTTAATTAATTATTTAAATTCTAAATTAACAACAAAAATATTAGTTTGAAACAAATAACATGACAAAGTTACAAAATTTCAAAATGGAAGCTATTACCGTTGTCACGTAGCATACATTTGTACTTAGAAAAACTTATTTTTACGTCACAAGAAACGCATTTTTAAAGCAAGATATGTTTTCTGGTAGAAACACTATAATGCCTTGAATTTCGTCACTTATTTCTCCACTTAATATTCCATAAATTGTTTTAATTTCAGAATACCTTGGAATTTTGAGTAATACTTACGATAGTTTAAGTTTAGCAAAATGTATGCCTATTCCTCCTTTTTTCAAATAGACAAAATATTTTATATAAATCAGTAAAATTATGCATAAGATATTAAAGTATAACATCATTGTCACTAACTAATAATATGAAAGTTCAGTCGTCACCCAATTTGTTGTAATCTGCTTCCATGTTTTCGTACCGCACCGCCACCGCGTACCAAGTTATTTGAATGTAGGACTGTTAATAGGTCTCGATGTGAGTTACGATAATTATAATTATAAATCTATATCAATATAACTATGGTCCTTGAAATAACTTTAACAAAAGTTAAACCAGAGGTAATATGATGGATACAGTTTTTATAGATTGTTAAAAATAAAAATATAAACATAAAAAAAAATTAATTTTATGAATCAGAACACAGCTAAAATATTTTTTTATTTTTTATGCAACTGTATATATAATATGCAATTTATTGTCATTTTTACTCAAATATGTAAAATATGCAATATATGCATAAACAAAAATTATCCAAAAGATTCTATACAGTGCGAGATGTCGACATTTATAACCAAAATTATTCTAGATGAATTGTAGAAGAATATGCATTTACATAAAAATCCGGGCCCTAGTAATAAATTTTAATACAGCCATACGGGTATACAATAAACTTGATTATGTCAGTGTGTTTACTACTGTAAATATGTTGTGTACAATAAATTCACTACTGTAAATATGTTGTGTACAATATACAATATACCCGAAAATAGAAAATTTCGAGCACTATAATAATATGGTCAGACTAATAATACGCTGAATGCTTACTCACCTGATAATTTTACGGTAAGCGATATAATATTATATTACTATTATTATTTGTTATATGCATTTTTCAATGATTACTAATTTTTCCTTAAAATTACAATGCATTAGATAACTTAAAGTCTTTCAATGTCGCATTTAAGAAATTTCCACCCTTAAAAAATTTCCACCAAGGAAACTGTTTCCTTTGCCCTTCTCAACCAGATACTGCTTCTAAAAAAAAATTTGTAAAATAGTTCAATAATATTGATAGAAACGTGTACATAAGAAGGGCCATGTTATTTTACATGTATTAATTATACATATAATGAAGTAAATATATGTTACATAATATTTAAAATTATGTTGGTAAACATTTACTAAATGCATAAATATAATACATTACAAATTTATAACAGACGAAAAAGAAACGATTTACCAATCACGCAGATATAAAATAAAATAAAATGCATGAAAAAGAAAGATAAAAAAATAAAGACAACCAAAAAAACGCAAAATACTGATTATTATTTTTTATAGTCACTATTTCTAACAAATTAATTTAAATGTTTGATAAAAATTATGTAATTATTTTTGTATTTAGTATAAGCATATTCTACGATATTTGTTTATACGTAAGTTACTATTTTTATGACTGCACGGAATAAGATTTTACTACAGGCATATTTTAAGTATTTTTTCTTTTTTTTTTTTTTGTACTAAACAAAGCGCGTCGTGTTATACACAATTTTAAACCCAGTTTTCGGGTGTTCAAAAATAATATATTTTTATTATATTATTTATTATTATTATATTGTTATATATCAAACAATAATATATGGTCTTAGGAAGGCTATCATCTTATGAGCCATATTAAACCTTTCTCAAGATCGGGATATACATATGTGGTGGGTGAAAAACGAATCTCTCCATTCTTATTGTTCTTGACACTTTTTTGGCTCAAGTTCTATACATTTGTGGACCGTATTTATATCTATGGTTTAGGTTAACTAAACTCTTTTTCACAAGCTAAAAGCAACAATACTTTTGAAGTATCTTATAAGATTCAATTTTCTTCATCGCAGTCAATGTGTAATGACTAATGACAAATTGTGTGAAATATTAGTGATTAATGACAAATAAATGGTCCGTTAAATAAAAATTCGAGGCTAATGAATGCAATAATGCAATATTAAATATTATTTAGCTCTATCCGTATTGGTACCATGAAAATTTCATGATGAAATAATTTTTATACAATAATTTATTTGATTATCTAAATCATTTGCACAATATCGATCGACAGTCACATTGAGTCGGAATGTCACGGAAAGAATTTATTTAAAAATTCTTCCATTTATAACAAAATTTATCAGCACATAATAATACTATGGTTGACCGTAATTTAATACATAAATTTAATATATATGTTTACATAATCAACACTCAAGTGTTATATAAATAATATACTAACATACATATTACTATGAATAAATTCAGAACAAAAATGTCCAGTTTTTGGCTGTAAATGTAATATTAATTGAGTCTAGATACCTCCTTGGTCCCTCCACCCAACCAGAATTCAGTTGTTTTCCCTGACTATTATCATTACTGTTCAAAAATCGATTGCGATTTTAGGTTTCGATAACTTAAATTATTATCACAAGCACAACGTAGATTTATCCTCCAAATTTGAAATAGATTGGTATTTTTATCGGTTGTCGGTTGAATTTCCGTTTCTAGCGACGGTTCCGTCTGAAATCTGCGGTGTTGGGCGAACAATCATTCGGTATAATATATTCGAACGATACTTTTCTCCCCCTCCAACACTGTTTTAAAGCTCGTTTTTGCTTTATAAGCAACCAGGGGATACCTGGTTCGCTCGTTAAACGTTCATAGGACATAGTCGCAATCATGTTGACAATGACCGAGCTCAGCAAAGTGTTCAATGACAATATCCATGGACATATTTCACTTCATCCGTTATGTGTAGCAATCATCGACACTCCAGAATTTCAAAGACTACGTAACATCAAACAGCTCGGCACCACCTATCTAGTCTATCCTTGTGCCAGCATCAATCGTTTTGAGCATTCTATAGGGTATTTTTTTTCATTTTAATGTCAGATACATATTAAAATATTGTTATACATTTTTTATTATGTATACAATGTATTCTTTCTTTCAGCGTTTGTTACTTAGCTAGTCAAATGATTGATGCTTTGTGTTCCAACTCAGGCAATGAAATTTGTGTTACACCAGAAGAAAAACTTTGTGTTGAAATAGCTGGCCTTTGCCATGATCTAGGACATGGTCCTTTATCTCACAGCTGGGAGAAATATCTAAAAGCTTCTGGAGTAGACTGGAAGGTAAATTAGTTAATTAATAATAATGTCAATAGTCTACAGAAAAATATTACTACCTTTTTAATATTATTTTATTTTAATATCAACTCATGATTTTATGATAAGTTTTGTTTTACCATATAATTAATTATATATTATATTATATTAAATATATTAATATTTTTACCATTCTATAAAATATTCTGCGGTTTAATCACTGTTACCATTGATCTTATCTATCTCAATCTTCACCCTGATAGATGAATTGATTATATAATTTAATAATATTAAATAGTATCATATTTCTGTAATACAATAAAATTATTAAGAATCATGAAAATAATAAAAATGTAAGTTGAACTGTCAACATTTTCAGGAAAATAAGACATATAAAGTAGCTGTTTTTAAATGTTAAAATAAAATTATAAGATAAAAAGTTTAAATAAATATTATATAAATAAGATAAAAAAAACAGAATTTTAAAATTTCTATATATTTAGGAGATCTTAATCTGGATGAATTCTGATTGGATAGTTATTTTACTATTATTACGGTTAAATTAGTTTACATGTAATATAACTCTAAATTCTGAACAAACTTGCATCATACCAATACCATACATAATTTTATATTTTTGTTTTAATTTTACATTCTAATAATTATTTTATAAATTAAATTGTTTTTATTTTAATACTTTATCTTTTTTACTATTGATTTTATATTGAACTTGTTAAATGTTTAACATATTTTTATATTAAGAGCCTATATTTTTATGTACACAGTACATTTTATTGAATAATCTTACAAAATGTTATCCAAACACATAATTAATTTCATTAAAACTCCTTCAAAGATAAAGCTTTAATTTTGCATTTTTCGATGTTTTTCATTTTTTGATCATTTTATTTGATTTCATGTATATTTTTAAAAATTATCACTTCATAATTTTAATTTAACTGATTTTTATTATTTTCTAAGGCTAATTTATTATAAAATTTGATTAATTTTTGCTACATCTAATAAAATTTTTATAATCCCATTTTTGATTTTTTTTGTTAGTTACAAATTACATATTTAATAAACAAAATATATAAGTAATTTTTATGAATAGTTTGCAATTTTTTAAATATTTTTCAATGAATTTCAAAGCCTTCTAGAAGTATCTATATAAACTGAACTTTGTTTGGATAAATTAATATTTATTATATAGGTGTGTTTAAATTTTATTTTTTTATGATCTTATTTTTACATCTAACTTTAGCATGAAGAAAATTCAACTAAAATGTTGAAATATATTGTAGAAAAATATAAACTTCAAAAAGAGTTTAATAAATATGGACTTAGTATAGATTATCACATTGAATTAATATGTGAACTTATTACTGGAGAAGGTACTTTAATAAAGAAAAACCATTTCTTATATCAAGTATAGTATTTTTTTATCTTATTGTTAACATATATTACTTTAATAAAATATGTGTATTTTTAGATTGTGTCCAATAAAAATAATGGTATTGATGTTGATAAATGGGATTATTTTTTACGAGATGGAAAATGTTTAAATTTAAGTATATCATTTGACTACAAAAGACTTATGAAATTTTCTAGAGTTGTTGTTGACCCTAAATCAAATTTACTGGTAATAGCATTCAGAGATAAAGAAGCAAGAAACATATATGATATGTTTAGAGTAAGATCTGATTTACACTGTAGAGCTTATCAACATACAACAGTACAAAATACTGAGTTAATGTATGCATTATATTTATCTATTATTTTTAAAATGTTTTAATTTAATGTTATTACAGTACTCATTGCTTATTGGACTCACTTTGTTTGTTTAAGTTTATTAATCCAATGAATCAATAAGGCGTAAGATCTGAAAGAAATATTGCTCTCATTATTTAAAAAAAAAAATATTATTAAATTAATAGTGATGTCAGATTAGAAAACAAAGATATGAATACATAATACATTTGTATAGGTATATATACTTAATAATGAAATGTACGAGTTAAATAGAAATAAAAAAATGTGTATATCAAGTATAAAAATAAGAACATTTGTATCTGTTACTGACAGAAACAAATAAAATCACTGATTATTTTTCGCTCTTTATTGCTTAATAATCTTAAAATGATAACTAATAATTATATATAATTAATTTTCAATAAAAATCCATTTAAATATTAATTGTTTAATTTTCAAATGTTTGATTTATTATAATATGGGTAAGCCTGATAGATGATTTTTTTCTATTTTATGTGTCAGTGAATATACAAATTGGGACAGTCTGTTGATAAGTCCAATAGGGAAATAAGTTAATTAACAATTTACTGTGAGTCCATTAAGTGGTGATCAACTGCCATACTTTTTATGAACACATACATGATAAAAATAATATAATTAATTAACTTTATTTGTATTAATATGCTGAACATGTTGATATATATTATATAATTTAATGTAACGGTCTCCACACTTTTATGACCACAGAACCCTTCATCTCTCTCTTGCCTTTCTTCGATCTATTTGGGGTCTACTAACTTTTCATCAGCAATTATTTAAGTCATTATTTTTGTTATGTATCTACAAATGTTAATTATTATTTATTTTTGATTTGTAATATATAAAGACATGAAAAAAGCTGTCTAAAATGTCTACACTATTTTTTTAATTATTATTGATACAAAAACTATTAAAATTACTATAAAAAATAAAAGCAAATCTATTGTAAAAAGTTAAAAAATTAAATATTTCTATACTAGACTAGAGATTTATTTTATACCTGCCTCATATTTTACTAGTTTTTCTAAATAACTAGCAAAGAATGAGGTATATACAAAAATTATAGTACAAAATCTGATAAATAATGTAATAAATTTATACAAATTATAGTAAATGTTAGATTCGATGTTGGATTTGAAATTCCAGAATTTAGTGGCTGGATTGATGCTTATACAATACTGATATTTATATTCTTATAGTTAACGTTTTATTTCTACACATAACACATTATACTTATAATAAATTTATAACAATATTGATTTCATTGCATTAAATAGCAATTTATATTTGTTTTAAATTTAAATAAAATGTATTTTCTTATTTATTTTTGTTGAAGGTTTATTGACATCTTATTGAAGGCTGAAAAAAATTATACTATTCAAACTTCATCTGGTGTTAAGTGAGTTGTTTAATTAATTAATTTGTTTGATGTAAATATTTTATTTTAATTTAATATAATATTTCTTTCTATTAACATTCAAGTTCTTACAAAATATATTATACTAAATTAATTCATTTTTATTCATGTAATTATAGTAAAAACAACTTATTTTAAGCTATTGATTATAAAAACTAAAATTTCTCTAAAATTGTTGTTACTTAAAATTATCAGATTAAATTTAATTGTAATTCATTACATGACTAACAATATATATAAATATTCTTCATCTATTGTTCACTATTATAAATTTAATTTCAATTAATATTTATTTTAAAGTTGAATGTTTAACATTTAAAATTTTATAAATTATTTGTGCAGTAATACATACAAATGTTTTTTTTTTTTTAAAAAAAAAAAAAAAGTATATGGTTTTGAATTAAATTGCAAAATAATAATAATTTAAAATTGTTGTTAAAAAGAGGGTTTTAAATTGTTCAGATTGCATTATAATGGGATTAATGAATTATCATGATAAATTAGTAATAAACTTATTATTTATTAGGTTTTGTTTGAATGAAGTTCATACAAATATTGAAGCAATGTCTTATTTAACCGACCACATTTTGTATAACATTCAATATAGTCATGACCCAAATTTAAAAGAAGCCAAAAGTTTATTAAAAAGATTACTTACAAGGCATTTATATAAATTTGTTGGATCATATAATTTATTAATTGTAAGTATAGTATCAAATAATATTAAGATTGTAATTGTTATTTTATTTAAAATATATATATTTAATTAATATTTTTATTTATAAGAACTGAACGATGGACGTTGAAGGGAAAAGAGGAAGAACAAAAATGAGATGGTTGGAGACTTTGGAGAATGACATGAGGGCTGTCGGTGTGTGCAGAGGAGATGTGATTGACCGAGTGAAGTGGAGGTGTAGGACAAGGGTGGCCAACCCCAAATAGTTGGGAGGAAGGCGAGGCAGAAGAAGAAGAAGAAGATTTATAAGAACTACAGCTACCCATCATTGATTGTCACAGAAAAAATTATAAATGTACTACTAAATAAGGGGTGGCAGTCATTACATAGTTGGTCATAATGTGTGCAGTCATCAGTTAAACCTCGGCTTAGTGCGAAAAAACATTCTTAATTATAAAATTAATTTTATAATCTATCCCCTACCATTATTCTGGTTGTTCTACACTGTCCCCCATGTATCAAATCCACAGTGTGAAGTCAACATATGTAATAATTCTAAACTTAAAGAAGGTATAAGTGCTACACTGCACTTAAACTTTCCCGAGTAAAAAAAACAATGGCAAAAACTTCTGCTGGTTGTTTCAATAGAAAAAAAAACTTTCTACTAAATTGTTACATGATTTGATGTATTTATTTTTATTATTTTTATGTTATTTTATATTGTTTGAGTGATTTATAGTGTTTATACTAGTGATCATTTTTTACTTGTTACTTTTTGGCTATTTTGTTTTTGTGATGGCTCCTAATAGACCTGTACTGTTAATCATTCTATGGTTTTATTTTTGTTTAGATTAACAAAGAAGTTTATGAAAATTTGATTGATGTCCATCATTTAACAAAAAGTCTTAAGAATGAACTGACAAAACAATTTCAAATAGATTTTGGTGTAACTGCCACTTGGTTAAACAGTGGATCACCATTAAAATATCCATTAGAAAATGTATTATTCTTCAAGAAACAATTATGTGATAGAGAATCAGTAATCATAGATGATACACCTTATCAAAAGTTATATCCTATGAATGAGTAATGTTTTATAGTTTATATATAAGACGAATTATATTGTTTTATTAATGAAGTTATTAATTTTAGGTTAGAATTTTTCAAACGTGAAATCAATGTGTTTAGTAAGCAGCTTCAATTAAATAATAGTCAAATAAATGAAGTAAATTTGTTTTGTAATTCTTTTTTAAAGAATTTCAAGCCATAATCTAGGTTTATGTATAATTCTAAGAATACTATATTTAATTAACAACCTTAAATACTTGTTCATTCTCAAAATGCAATTATATTAAACACTGATGTTTCTGCTTATATTATTAATGTTTAATAATAAATCACCAGAGCAGATTTTGAGTTTTTTAATTTGTTGTTTACTTTTTTATTTTTCATCCAATTATATTTTTGAATTTATTTATTGACTTATGGGTTTCACATATGTATAAACATAACTTTGAACTATATTCATCCGTGTGTATTGTCCAATAATACATTTCTTCTCAATTCCTGTTCTGTCTGAGTAATCGTCTTAATACTTTAATTTTAAAAATACAAAAAATTTTAAAAATATGTATTTTTACTTATTGAATTTTACTTTTTTTTTTGTAGACGTTTAAACACCAAAATATCACATGCATCTACTGAAATAGGTTTATTCGGATTTAATCTGTTAGACTAATCGCTGACAAGCAATTTTCAATCGCGCGATAGTCGCTCAACAGTTGGATTATAACCGCGCTCACAATTGTAACTAAACTATCGTGTTATAGTAGGCGCGCGCACATGATGCAATTGTTCAGTGGCATCATAGATTTTGCCGTAATAGCTACAGTATGTGCTCTCGACTTAAAAAGAAACAGAAGGAAGACAGAAAGAAGAAAAATAAAGAAGAAATATTGGTTGGGTGCATCCAACAACTTCACAGCGATTAGTGAAATGACAGTTTTATAAACTTCACAATGAACTTTAATCAGATAAATTCTTTAATTTTTATCGTATGAGTATTAAAAGCTTTGATGATCTTTTAAAGTTGATACGACCTCCCATCACATTACTTTCATTCATGTTTGTATTAATACTTTTTTTGAAGTGGAAACGTGAACATCGCAACTGTTTAGTCGCAAGTGAGATAACATCCATTGAAACTTTGACACAAAACAGCTGCATACAATCGCGCAATCAAACGATTTGTGACAAAACACAAACTAATTAGTTGGTAATTAGTAGATTAGTTGCATGTTAGCTCATAGTCATTTATCACTGTGGAAATCACCCATGCGATTAAACTTGCGCGATTGAAAATTGTATGTCAGCGGCTAGCCTTATTTAGTTTTAACCAACGGTTAATCATTTACGGTAGTAAAATTATACATAAATACATATTAGTACCTATAAGTTAATACAGCCAGATTACTGAACGTATCAGATCATTGAACTGCCGGATTATCGAGATTCTACTGAATTATTAATTGACAAATTGTGATATTTCAAGAATGAGAATTTAATAATATAAAAAAAAAAAAAACTATTCCCTACAATATCACAATGAACTTGTAATTAATACTAACACTTCAAGCTTGAAAATTTTTAAATTTAATAAATTCAATAATAATAAGTTTTTATTTTTATTTTCATCTATGTTTCTGCAGATACTAAATGTCAATAAATGAATTATTTAATTGCTTAGCTATGTGATTCAAGCATATATTCAGTAACTAAATTTTTTCAGATAATCAAATATTAAGGAACAAAAATGTATACTATTTTTATTGAATTTATTTGAATAAACAGCCTTCTCTTGGCTATGTTTCTCCGATTCTAACCTTCTTCTCAACTCTTGATTCATTTTCTTATCCAATTCATTCATACCGCTGGCTTTCTTATTTAAAGGTAATATGTAGTTCATTGTTATTTGTATATTTTTTTTTTAAAACACACCAATATATTGTAATTGCTTTGCTATAATTATTTCCAATAAAAAGCAAATTTAAATTAAAAAAAAAATAAATAATTATATCCTGTTTTGAGATTTAGCACAAGGGTGGCAACCTCAAATAGTTGAGAGAAAGGTGAAGGAGAAGACAGTTTAATTTAATATCTTCTTCTATTAATATATTTTAAGTTTGTGTTTATATTTGGTTTTAATTAAGTCTAATTTTCAAGTTCCAATCTTGTACCCTAGTCATGACATCGGTATACATTTATAATTTATTTAATGAAATAACTTACCTTTATTTTATTCATTGTTGTAATTGTTTTCTAACTTAAATAATAATATTATTATATTTATATACATACACTTACACATTTAATTTATTTACCACTGTATATCTAATATATAATCTGTGATAATATAACATATATTTTATAATTTATTTGTTACTTTTTACCTATAATTATTAGGAATTAAATGAAAACGATGAAGCATGATTATAGTGTTAGTAATTAAATAAAAAAATAAGTTGAATCAGATAAACCAAGAAAAAATTATTTTTATACTTATGCTGAATTTTTATATCATAACCAGTTGTAAACAATAGCACATATTATATAGTAGTACTACAGGGAAAAACTTAAATGTTTAGTATTTTATTTTATACATGTTTGAAATATTTTATATAAGTTATCTTTGTATTCAATAATGTTATATTTAAACCTATCTGTTTTGAAAGTAAATAATCAATGGTTTTATATTTTGAACTTCAACAAGTATATTGTAAAATTAGTATTAGATAATTATATATGTGTGGCAGTAATGTAACAGTTTATGAATACTTTTTCAATATTTCTTTTAATGATATAATTTGCGTAAAGAATAGACCCAATAGATATTGAGCAGCTTATGTTATTAGTTTAAAATACAGATTTTCAATTTTACAAAACTACCTACTTTGGATATTTAATAAATCTTGGATAGACTATTCATTTTGAATGTATTGAGATACATAAAGATTTTTAGCAAATTTGTTTTTCAATATAAACAATATATATATAAGAATTATAAACTAACAATACAGATAAAATGTAACTGTACAATGAAAATTTTCATAAGATTATAAGAATATCTACCAATAATAATTTATGTGACAAGAGAAACAGAATTAATATAAATATAAGATAAAATCAGCATTTTAAATTTTTACTTTTATTCTTAACATAAAAAAAAAATTAAATATTAATCACAGTAGTTTATTTTCATTTTTAGAATAATGTTTACTTCTTATTTTTAATTCATTTCGAAATAGATTTTGTACCGAGTATAATGGAGAATAAAATAAAATTATACAGCTTGAAACTAACATCAATTTTGTATTAAGTTTAATTAGAAAAAAGGAAATATATAAAAATTATAAACTTAATACATATCCTTATATACTGTTATTAAAGCTTTTTAGATTTAACATACAAATTGTTCGCTAAAATCAATTTTATACCAAGTAATCTTAATTAATAGTTACAGCTTTAAATTTACTCAATACACTAACAGTTAGTTCAATTTTCAACGTAAGATGTAAAAGATGATAAAGTTACTAATCGGTCCAGAATTTCCTGACTACCACTTAATGTCAGTTCAGGTTCATTGATTGCTACTGGAATTACATATCCATTCAAACACGTCCAACCTTCTCTTTCCACAATCCTTTCAGCTTGTTCTTTATTCACTCCCATAAATGTTTGAAATCTATCAAGCTGGATGTTTTCATAATGAGTGCTAATGAATTTCAATGTGTCCTGTTGAATGCGACATTTGATTGCCGCCATGATTGGCTCCAATACATCAGACCATTTGCAGTCTATCAACTCATAGGCTTGTGTGTAGTGTTTTGTCCAGAGAGCTTTACCTATTGACCAGACTTTTTGTAGTTCTGGATTACTTTTTAAGGAATCAGGTACACGGCGCCATAAAAATTTTGCGGCGCACAATTCATTATTGTACAAGTAGGCCGAAAACAGTTTGATGTATTGTTCAGTTTTCAAGCTACCCTCTTGTATTTCATCATTTTCTAGGCTTTCGACATCAATGCTGAAAGAACAATCATTATTACCAGTTAACAAATTTGAAAAACAAAATCGTCAAAAAAAGCAACAACAATAATATTTTACCTGAAGTCATATGGTTCAGCAATCATTTTAGGTTGCGGTGAAACTACTGTAAATTTAAAAATTGATCAGTGAAGAATAAAATAAATAATAATATACTAAGCGGGTTAAGTTGAAAAAGGTAGTTCCGCATATTATCAAAACGAACAATGAATGTTATCATAGAGAGTGCGTCTATATTGATAAGAATAAGAGCAGTTTCATACCTTCCTAAAAAAATAGACCACTCGTTGAACCGAAAAATAAGTATTTATTTTATATCATTCGTATTTCACATTCTGCCACTCCTAGGGATGGCAAATTTTTTGAGACCTCAATGTATTGAAAACCAGAATATATATATATATATATATATATATGGCAATATATCTAAAACTTGAATATAGATATGACGATATATAAAAACGGAAAATATAGATATATCGATATTAATTGATTTTATTTAAAGAAAAAAAAAATTATGTTTTGGGTTTTGGCCATAGGTGCAATTTGGGAGAGGACTAAGCACCCCTGGGTCCTAAACAATTGAAGTCCCTCAATTTTTTTTTAAAAAATACACAAATTTCGTCCAATTAGGTCAATCGGCAATCACTAATGCTATTTATTAAAGTAATTATGAATTCTGATTCTTATTATTTTCAAGACTACATTAAAAATTGGATAAGTAACATCTCAAATGTGATTGTTGCTGTTAAATGTTTGCTATGTATACATCAATGAAGTACAAAATAATTGGTCTACGGGCCACGATTAAACATACATAGGTACTATAGACCACTACATAAATGTCTAAAAAATATTTTAAAGTCGAAAGTATACCTACCACCTATTAACCTATACCGATTATATATTACTAGTAATTTATAATCAATGCTATTAAGAAAAAAAAAACATCCATCAGCTAATATAATCGATGTGTCAATATTTTCGAAAGGTAAATAACGATGAACCGATATTACCCAAACATAAATATTGTTTTTTTTTAGGAAAATATCGTTGTATCGATGTTTATCGTTGCCATCCCTAGCCACTCCAGTCTGGCTAATGGATATTCAACTTTCGTTAGTACACCTATTTTAATCCTATAAAATAAAATGGAAATAACTTGAAATCCTTTTCCTATATCTACACCCAGACGTGGATACAAGAGGGGGGGGGGCTATGGGAGCTAATGCTCCTCCCTTAGGCTTTTGGTAGGTACTTAAAATATTTCAAAGATTACTTTAACATTCAATTTATTAATATAAGTAAATAGGTTTCAATACTATACTTATAAATTATTACATTATATTATTTTATGACATTTAGAAGCAATCAGTGGTGTAGATAAAAAACTATTTTGGAGGTATTTTAAATTTTAAATTTTCTTCTACATAAGTACCAATTTTTATTTTAATAAGTCAATTAAACATAAGTTAAAATATAAAATAGGTTATTATTTAGTTTATTGAAACTGTAAAAATTGTTTAATGATGGTATATACGTTTCAGGGGTGGGGAGGGGGGCTTATAACCCGTTACCCACCTCCTCCGGCTATGATACTGGGAGCGATTGATAAACGTGATTCTTTAAAAATACATATATGCATATGTACATACGAAAATAACTCGGCGGTGAGGAAGGTATAGAGTCATTAAAATCTGTTTACAAGACGTGGTATAAAAAAGTGATAAATATGATAATATTCTGATAGTTATGATTAGGGCTCGGAAGTTGATGACCTTATAAACAATAAAAAATGACATAAAAAAATATATGCAAATATGACATAAAAATGGCAAAAAATGTCCTTAAAAATGATCTAAAAAATTTACAAATACAAATGTATTAGTTTTAAATTAATAAAAATACATTTTTTTTAAATATTTTATTCTGTTTTACTTTACAATTCTATATAAATTTATCAAAGCTTCGAATTACTTAAAATATGACATAAAAATGACAAAAATGTCCAAAATAGGGAAATAAAAAAATAATAAAATCGGATACTAATCGAATATTAGGAAAAAATAACAAAATGCAGATATAATACTATTCAATACAATACGACAACGACAAATGTAATTGTCGAGATAAAATTGGATAGGTACTAATATTAGTCTTGGAAATTACTCCAAGGTTTAAGTTATCGGCATAATGGTCGACAAGAAACGATAAGAAATGAACTAGTGTGAAATCAGTAGAAAAGACTAAAAATGTGGGAAAATTACCTAAAAATCTCAAAAAATGACTTTAAAAGTAATAAATATCAAAAAATGCAAAAAAAAATGCAAATTAAAAATTAGTTATTCAGATTCACATGCTAATGAAACAGATTTGTGGTCAGGAGAGCATCGTCTATGAAGTTCAAAAAAAAAAAAATGCAAAATGCATCAACTTCCGGGCCCTAGTTATGATGAATAATTATGCTAGTTGTCATGGTTACAAAAAATAAAGAAGAATAGGAAAAATGTCAGATTCTGATACTACATGTAAAGCAGTTGGTTTTAGTGCAAGTATTGAATTAAGTGAATTTTTAGTATCTTTAGAAATTGTAGATGACTTATTTTTTATACTAAAACGTAAAGCTTAATCCTAAGTTGGAGTTTTCTAAAGCTTTTTTGCTAGTTAAGGATGTGATTAATGTTATTAATGTATTTTTATTGACTATATTTGTATTAATAATTTTCATCAAAAGTAATCGAAAAAAAAGTTAAATTACACCACTGTTAAAAAGGTATATAATATACATAATATTACATAATACATATTATGTATTAATACTACCGATAACAAATAGTACATATAATTTGCCACACAAATTTGTCAAAATTGGTTCGTCTAATTAATCAGACATTCCGAATAGTTATTAAAAATTACATCGCGGTAGATGTGTAAAATTCACTTCACTCCAATATTACCGAGAGTTAATTGTTCACACATATATTTTTTTTTTTTTTTATTCAAATTGCAATGGACATTGGAAGTATAATCAAAAGCACTAGAGATTTGTTCATTTTTGAAGATTATACCTACAATTAAGTTGACCAGGCAAATAATCTTCAATTTTACCAAGTCGAGAACTGACTAAAATCTAGATACTAAAACAGAAGAATGTGAATAGCTAAATAACACTTTTATACCATTTATATACCAAATGAGGATAGTGTTTGTTTTAGTGAAGGATTTATGACATCGAATTCTAATGACTTAAAATTTCATACATACGCTGATTAGTTGATACATAAGCAAAGAATTCATCAGCGTAATTAATGAATTCAAAATTGAAACCATAATAAAAATAAGAAGCATTTACTGCGAAAAGGAAAATCCCATATGCAATAAAAAAACTAGGTATTAGAGCATTTTTAAAACACTTTAATAAGACTATAGAAAATAAAAAATTAATAGGAAAATACTAATATCGTCATTAAGTCAATGTTATAATATTAAAGATAATAACAAATAATTATATTATATCTATTATAAAAATAACATATTTTAAATACTTACGCATTAAATAATAACGACTGATTAAAATTTTATCAATATAAAATTTTAAGTGCAGATAAATACCACGATTTAAGATATAATAAGATATTTAAGATTAATAATAATAATAATAAGATATTATATCTTAAATCATGATAAATACTACCTATATTATGCCATTTTAGTCATTGTAGTATTTTTATTTTATTTTTTACTCCAAGAAGTGAGCAATAATTTATAAAATAATTAAAGTTAAAATTTGTAAATTTGTAATAAAATCATAAAAATTATTGTAAATATTAAATGAAACAAAATAGTTTATGTATTTATAAAAATCAATATATCTATATTATAAAATATGTGTTAAAATTTAAAGAAATTCTTTATAATATGATTTGATCGTATAGGCGTGATTAAATATATAGACAAGTGGCGCAAATTACATTATGAGAAGATACGATGTGGCGAAGAATACATATTTAACATTTACATTTATGTAACATTTATGTAACATTTACTACCTATTACTGGCGCAAATGACCATCGCTTTGTAGCGTATCATATGTTTGTAAATACTTCTGCTATCTCTTTAGCTTAATCTTATTGAATAGATTATAATTTGTAGAAAATACCTACTTTATCGCCTATTTAATTTAAATACTAAACTGATACCCACCTATCTAATCTTTTCGTTACACCATAGAATAAATTAAATCTATTAAACTACATACTCAATACAGAAATAGTATGCATTAGTAAAGTATCGAAATTTTAAATCAACCCATGTATGATTCAATATTTGAATTGCTTCTAACTTTTCAAATTTTTATTTTTTCAATATATTTTTATAAAATTATATTCTAAATATTCAAATGATTATTTTTTACTGAATTAGGTACTCAGTTTCATATTTTTTTAAAAATTTTTTCTTAGTAAATACCTCGTAAGTTATAATCAAAGACTATAAAATAAGATAAATAAAATTTGGTATGTGTAAAAATTTAAAAGTATACTTAATAAATAATACTAAACATGTTTTAATAAATGGTTGTTCACTGATGAAATTTATAGCTACGCCCTTATATATATATATATATATATATGGAAAGTATTTGAAAAATGTCAAACTAATATTCTAAAAGAGTTTCTAGCTTATTAATATATAGTTTATAGTTAATAGTTCCCTTACAATATATTGGAGTATCAGTTGTACCATTCAACTGAAGTTACATCTCTGAAGTTTACCAGCATTTACGGTTAATAGTTTTTCTACTATTGGTATTTATTATTTCTTATATTATTTATATTATAGGTAGTGTTACGGTAAGTGACACTCAATGCATAACAATTTCTAAGCTTCGATGGATTGAATACTCAGATATAAATACTATATATTTTCTATATATTAATACTCAGATGATTATTTGTTTTGTTCGTAGATATCTGAATATTTAGGTGGTTTAATATAGGAAATTCTTACTTTTTGCTTGACATATTCAGATATTTCATTATATCTTGACTTTTTTATTAAATATATTTAACGGCCGACTTATAACAGGGTGTCACTGACAGATTATGAAGGTACCTACACGCGCAGTCCATGGGTTAAAATGTAAAATTGTCCACGAGGATGAATTTATATGACATACCTGCGACAAATATACATACCTATGTACGACGGATGCAATTCTTTTTATGATGTACTATCTATATATGTGCACCCCATCCATCAAAAGGATAAGGATTGGGCAATAGAAAAAAAAAAATTAAAAAATAATATTTCTGTTCTATAATATTTAGATGTTGAGATGAGTGGATACTCTAGAGTGTAAATGCTTAAACCTTTCTTATTTATGACCTTAAAATGATTATGTTCATATATTAACTATTAAAAAATTACAGCAATTCTAATATTTAATATTAAAGTACTATATTTATATTCATTTTCCAGTTCATAGAGAAATTGTATAGAACACTTTTAATGATTTTACGACAAAACCAGTAGAACCATATTGTTTTACTTTGAATTCTGACCAAAAATTACAGTATACATATTTACAACAATACAAAAAAAAAAAACATTATAATTAAATTATTTATTTATATGCATATGGCATATAAGTTATTCAGCATACAACTTCAATATATTTTTTATATGAATACAATATTATAATTAATAATGTCAATAAATAAAATAATGTATTATAAACTATAAATTAGTAATATAGTAAATACACGTCTAAAATAAATTCTAGAGTCTAATGTTTATTCGTTTTAATAATTGAGTAGATAATTAAAAATAAGAAAACTATTACCATCATTCCAAAGCCGTTCAAAACCAATGACTCAGGTGAATATTGTTGGTACTGTTCTTTTCTAAAACACAATTTATGTAAGTAAATATAAAATTGTTATCCAACTATATTTTTAATGTAATGATGTGTGACATGACATTTCTAAAAATAATTGTTAACTGTAGTATTTTTATATAGCCAGAAATATTAACAAGAATTAATTTTAATACTATATAATTTATCCATCATGAAAATTCTGAATATTTCTTATGAAATGAGTTCTAATGTTCTAAAATGAGTACAAATGTAAAATATCAAGAATTATTAGTATAAGATTTATACTGAAACAATTGCACTATCATGCAATAATTTCTGCTTATTACGTTTTATCTTTTAAAAAAATGTTTACTCATTATTACAATTATTTGTTTGTGCGATTAGGAAATAAAAACACAAAAATCCGTATTTCATAGGGTTTTTATCTTAAACATAGCAAAATATGACGAATTGACGTTTAAATTTCGAAGTACAAATATCTAAATTCTGTTATTTATTATTAAAACAAAAATAAAATAAAATATAAATATAAGTGTATCCATATTTTTATTTTTTAAAAATTTTAACTTTTTTCTGTACATGATTACTCGTAGTCTCATAAGTACTGTATCGTAATTAATTACATAAATCTATTAAGAATTGTAAAAATAATATCTGTTGGTTATATAATGAGATAAAATAATATAAGGAATTCATTTATAATAATAAATAATAAAAATTATATAGCACAGTAACTTATTATTTATCTAATATCACAAAAAATTGCTAATGTGTACAATATGACAATACATTAAAAATTCAGAAATACTTATCCTTGGTGGTTGATCGAACATTTAACAAGAAACTATTTATTTATATTAGCTTATGGAAAAATTTTAATTTGAATTACGCGGATATTATGAATATTTAGAATTTGCAACCGATTTACTTCCATTGCATTTTTATTTAATAACTAAGCGTGCTAATATAACATGTATGTAAAAATTGGTTTGATTAAATCATAAATATTGTAATAAGTATACAATCATATGAGATTAAGTAGAAAAATACGTCTATAGTTTTTATAAATAATTTAATTATAGTTACACATTAGTGCTCTTGGTACCTGAGTACCCGGATACTACTTGGGTTACTCGGGTTCCCTGATATTACGAGTGTTAAAATTTTGGGTACCCATTATGGATTGGGTACCCGTTTTGGTTTACACACTTGTTATTTATTTAGCCAATACGCTACAGTTATCTCGAAAATGTGTACATAAGATGATGAACGGTTGCCTGATAACAATATAATATTGTCGCACGTACTTAATTGTATGATTGTGATTACTTATTATCTGCATAGCCATACACATATGTTAAAAGGTAACGACTATAGCTACTATAGCCGTTACATGCAAGGTTTTAATATAGGCTTTTAAATAGTTTTTAACATGGTATTCAACATTATACTTTAATAAATTAATTATTAAACTCAATCAAAAATACTTCGAATCATCACTAACGCTCACCCGTACGTCTCAAATGATACTCTTCACACTGACCTACACATACTTTTTGTTAGAGAAGTTGCAAAATTACACTACAAAATATTTCACAAAAAACTCCACAATCACCCCAACCCCCTTATCTCAGAGCTTTCCTCAAACTCCCTTCCGAACAATACAGCAAGGAAACTCAAACGAATGTGGCCCAGAGATTTCTTAGTTAATGAACAAGTTGAATAGCATTATAATAAATAAATAACTAAATTTAATTTAATTAATTAAAAGTTAAAAGAAAAAAAAATTTCCCGCCGAAGTACTATCATGTATTTCACGCGAATAGTATTAGTTTTTTTTAGATAGAAGTAGGAACTTTTAAATACTTATGTTTATAATTACTAATACTTGTTGCTACCTTTACCTCACTTATGCTTATTGTACCATATGCGTACAGATTGTATTATTTCTTATAACAAATAAAAAAAATAAAAACTATTAAACAATAATATTAATAACAGTATTCATATAAAATATTGGACATTTTATTTTTAAACCATAATTAAAAGAAGGAATATTTCTTATTTATAAAATTATACAATTATAATATAATATTAATCACCTCCTAGTAGTTAGTAAGTCTTAATTTGATCATTTACGTATAACAAAGTACTCGAAAATGTTTAGTAGTGGGTATTCACTACCCAAAAACGTTGGTTACCCGTAAAATTAGGTATTACCCGGATATACTGATACCCGGGTTTGTGGGTAACCGAATATTACCCATAACAAAACAAGAGCACTATTACACATATATAATAATATATTATTTGAACCAAGTAGGTATATTTGTTTTGCATTTTAGCAAAATAACTTACCTGCAGCTAAGTGTATAAAATATTTGGAAGAAAAGGTGTTAAGTATTTGTGATCATATTATATTATGTGGTTGATGTAAATTTGGTCGAAAATAAGATCCTTGCTGTGTTAGAGAATGTTTTGAAATTTGTTTTCATTTATTCATGTACTTTTACCTTAGCTATATAGTTTTATTTTATACATAGACAGTATTAAACAATATGTATTTATTAAAATTTAAAGTATAAATGTATTCAGTGCCAGATCGGAACAGCCGAGGGGGAGGGGGCGAGGAGATTTATTGGATATGCTTGCCTCAGGCTCTATTAGTATAAAGGGCACTCCAAAGTTTATGAAAAATAAAAAAATCATTAACATATCCTGTACTTCCAACGTAATAAATGTAAGGGCACTACATTTTTATTAACCATAGACGTCAAATTTCCTAGATCCGATACTGAATGTACTACAGGTATTGGTGGTATTCTTTATGACTTATAATTACACACTTAACATATTTTTCACATACATAATTAGAATAAATAAGGAAGTATGCTTATAATAACTATATAGGTACATTCGTGAAATATTTTTATATTAAGTTAATTGTCAATAGGTTCTCAAATAGTTATGAACTCATTAACGTTATAATATCTGCAAGTTCAGTGTACCTTTGATTAATGACACTGTTTGGTTTAGGTATTTAATGTGTCAAATTTAAGGTGGATTATTTTTTTCATTATTGAGCCTTGTTTTAGAATTGTTCACGTAATCAAAAAGTATTTTGTGAGAATAATTTCATAATAATTTGTGATTATTACAGGCAATTCTCAATTATCATGTATATAATTGATTATTATTTATATTCTTGATAAATTAGTTAAAAATAATTAAAAAGCTATTGTTTAAAATTATTTCAAGTAATCATTTAAAAGCTGTAACTAATATAGATTTATATATCTATCACTATTACATACATTTATAAATTTATAACGGTTGTATGAAATTAGGGTTATACGTGAAGCTTAAATGTTATGTACAATTGAAAAAAAAATAAAACAATTCTTCGAACACATATTTTTCAGCCTATAGTGATTTCTTATAAACGAAACAAATCCAATTTCGTTCTGGAATTCTGGGACAAATAGGAGGATAAAAATGAGTGAGTACGTAAACTCTGCTGTCGATGCCAAAATGACGGACATCTATCTTTATAAATGTTGGTTGTACTTAATATAGTACACATTAGACACTATATACAAGTACTCACACACATTTAAACTTATCACTCGTGTTGTAATACCTGTAATGTATACTTAATACTTACAACGAATACAGTGCATGGTGGTTGGTTCCAGAAATAAGGCAGATGGTTGAAACGAGAACGGTGTACAAGCTGAAAATCTTGCCTAAGGGTAAGCCTAAATTGTGCAGACACGGCAACATGAAAGCCAATATTGCGCTCAGCCATTGGACTGTAAACATCACCGCGGCAAATACGCCGGTCCAGGAGTGTATTGAGAACACATGGCCCTCGTAGAACTTGCTGTGTTTGGGTTTGCCCGTTTCCTTGTGAACGTACATGGCGTACAACCCCAACGCGGATACGATGTACGCGAAAGTGTGCAACATAATGTACGGCAACGTGACGCTCGACTTTTTGTTTCTCCTTATCATGAAAATGGCTGTAAGAATATTGCGTGGTTTTTCATATACTGATATCCAATGAACAATTATATAATATTATAATATTATAATAATATAATCTACGGTTAAAGTGAATGCACCAACCCTAACAGGATTAGTGTACTAAACTACAATATAGTGTGTATCCTGTTTGCAGGGTTGATGCGCTACTGAAAGATATACTATATATAGAAGATCAATTTTCAATAAATTACAACTTTTGCAGATCATATCGTATAATATTTATATAAAACTTACGTTACTGGCCTTCTCTTCTCCCTAGCAGACAAGTCCTATTTTCATTTCTATTTCCCTTGGTTGTATCATTCCCGATATAATTATTCACTCCTTTCACTTCCATTATTTCTTCAATTATTAATTACATAAGTTTTACTAGCTTCTTAATTTAAACTTATTTATATTTAGTCAATACTTGTAAATCTATATATTTATTGTGTATATATACAATTAAAAAATAACATTGCTGTAATTTGACCAAAAAAGTAAAAAAAATAAAAATAAAAATATACTTTATATATAATAAATCATGTCAAAGAAATTTTTAGATTTTTCAAAATACCTATACATTTTAAGTTTTTTAGAAAATATACACATTTTTATATTTGTTCCAAGTTACGAAAGTTAAAACTAATTGTCTATATTATTTACACGTCTATATTACTAATTAATAATATGTATTTTTCTCAAAATGTATGCATTTGAAAGTGTTTACAAAATGTTCACTATTTTATTTTGTAGTATATTTATGAATTGCTTTTTTATGTAAATTAAATGCCTTTTTTTTACATTTTAAATGCTTTTTTTATTAATTATATTGCCTTCAAATCCGAACCCTACTAATTATTGATATGCTGGAAAATAAAAACAATCTAAACAAAATTGAAAAAATGCATGTTTTGAAAACAAACAAAAACCATAGACTATCTTATCTATCTTATCTACTGTTCACCGATATTTGTTTCGGGTATTTATTAATTATATGACAAAACTAACGTATTGCGTCACTTTAAAGCTATATAATATATTCGTATTATACTTACAATTGGCATAAAGATATATGAATCCGACAGTGGTTAACGAGTAATGCCAATTGGAAAATTGACCTTTGGTAATAGATGTCGTGTTGTTTTCCGGATTCGTCTCAAAATATCCGTTTCTATATATAATGGATCGACAAATAATCGTAGCCACACAAGTAAGTCCGACAGCTTGAAATATTGCCCAAAAACATAGACCGATAGAGTCGTTATCATCAACGTTTTTTCGCTCTAAAATCATACGATTCCCAAACCTGAGTATTTTTTTATACTTCTATATAATTGCTAAGCTGTAATTAAATATATATACATTAAATAGATAATGTTGCTCCTATAAGTTTTTACTATTCATTGAAAATAACCATTTCAACAATATCCATTCTGTAAAATCAAGACAGTATAGCATTTCGAATAAACGTTGTATGTAAAATATATTTTACTAAAAATGCATTTGAAGGGTAAAAATGTAATATACTTTTTTCTGAAATGTCTTAAGAATTAAACAAAAAAAACAAAAATGTTAGTAAATTGTTAAATTATAGTTCTAAAGATACAAAAAACATTTTTTGAGTTCCACATTCCATCCATTATATACGATTGTGAGTCCATACTTATTCATAGGACAATATGAAATTTCGTAAATTTATTACTTTGAAGCACATACACAACGAATGAAGACATTTAATGCAGAATTACAATGTTACAATTACTTTGTACTTAAAATACGTTTAATCATATAAATATGTAAATATGACATTACCATAATTGTGCATAGCAGGATGAGAATTAGGAGATTGGATGCCATCTGAAAAAAAAAATTAAACATTTAAAAAGTTGTATATATTATTATATTTTAAATAAATGAATTCATTTTTTTGTAATTACTGTACATAATTTTTTTTTATTTTCCAATAACACTTGTATTTCGATCTATATCTTCTTCTTCTTCTTCTACTTCGCCTTCCTCCCAACTATATGGGGTCGGCCACCCTTGTCCTACACCTCCACTTTACTCGGTCAATCACATCTCCTCTGCACACACCGACAGCCCTCATGTCATTCTCCAAAGTCTCCAACCATCTCTTTTTTGGTCTTCCTCTTCCTCTTTTCCCTTCAACGTCCATCTTCATAACCACTCTTACTGCATTCGTTTCCTCTCGCCTCATCACATGCCCAAACCATCTCAGCCTTTTTTTTCTCATCTTGTCCACAATTGGCGCTACACCAACACTACCTCTCACGTATTCATTCCTTATTCTATCTTCTCTTGTCACTCCACTCAACCATCTAAGCATTCTCATTTCCGCGACACTCATACTTTGTTCTATTCTCCTGTTAACCGCCCAACACCCTGAACCATACAGCATAGTTGGTCTCACTACACTTTTATAAAATTTACCTTTCAGTCTAATTGGAATTCTCTTATTGCATAACACGCCCGATGCTACTCTCCATTTCATCCACCCGCACTTAATCCCATGTTTTACATCAATGTCAAAGCCCCCGTCCTTTTGAACAAAAGATCCTAAATATTTAAAGCTCTCAACTTCACCTATCACATCACCATCTATTGTCAGTTGTCTCCTCATTCCTTCAACTTCTTGGTCTGTTTGTCCAAAATCATACTCAATATACTCAGTTTTATTTCTACTAATTCTCAATCTATATACTTATTATATTTCGATCTATATACTTATTTAAATATTTATAAGCAATTTGTAATACTGAGCACTTAGCTCTAATAAATCAATACTAAATCAGTTAGAAAATTACTACAGCACAGTGGTGGGCTCGGGCGGGCAATAGCTCTATTTAAAAACCTCTGACCCGCCTAAATTTTTGGATTTAATTTAATAGTTTGAATTCGAATTTTTTAAGTAAAGCATATCTGTAATTTCGAGGTCAAGTTTTCCTTAATAGTACATACGTCACACACAGCTATAAATTGTTTACAATTTATAATTGGTGCGATTCAAGGAAACGGTTTAGGAATTATAAAAGTGGTCCGTGGTGGTGAAAAGGTTAGGGAATACTGGTCTAAATGAACTTTAAACTATTTTTTTAACGTGGCTAATAAAAATAGTTTTTCTTGAATTTTTAATGTTCCCAGTTCGATATTAATCAACCGGTATCTAAATATTTTATATTTGCTTGTACATTACTAAATTGTCTAATCTAGTCACTAAGACTGTAAAACAATCCCAATTTTTAGGGGGGGGGGGGATCAAAGATCTTAAAAGATTACATGAACAATTTTTATTGCGAAAGTACTTATATACGGAGGATCAAAGGCGGGGAGTCCAAATTAAGAGTGTTCCGGCCCCTGTTACCTCCTCCGGTTTTTTAACTACTATTACTGTACCTGTCCTAATATTTGTTGGCCTCACTTTGACCTTCTCTAAGAAAAATTCCTGGTGCTACTACTGGTACAGCATCTAGTGTTGTGCATTGCTGTCACACAGGTATTTTATTGAAGAGAAAAATATACTGTTTTAATTAAAATATCTGAACAAGCGCCGTACTGGTATTTGAGAGGTTCAAATGAACCACTTAAATGGGCAATGGTCGTTTTGGCGAAAGTTATCATTTGGACAGAAAAATAGTCCGTTTAGGCGAGTGAAATTATTTTTACTTACATGAGGTAAGAACCTGTAAGACACTTTGACACTAACGATATCATTACTAATAATTATTAATTAATATTATCGAAAAAATAATATAGATATACGAGTACAGTCAAAATATATATCATAACGCTTCATAGCACTGCCTGAATCGTCACTAGTGTAAAATGTATTAATTAACCATATATGTGGTTTAAAATATACAAGTTATGTAACGAATTAATTTATGAAACTCTTAAAGTACATTTTTCATCATTCCGATTGCGAAAAAGCTGCACATTCAGCTACAATACAAATATTTCTTAATTATCAGTTGATTTAATGTACTTTTCATTTAGATTAAAGTTGGTATAGATTTATATTAAAACATAAAAATCGAAAGCGTATTTAAATAAGAATTCTGAAATCGGATTGTGGCTCTAATATTTTTTCGGTGAATCATTTTTGCCATCAGCCGAAGTAGGAGATGCATTTACTGAATTGTCACTTACACTGATTTAAGTCTCGCCCTTATATAAGAAGCTATCAGATTTCTCGAAGATCTCTTCCCCCTAGGTCTGCTGACGTCATATTTTAACGCTCAGTAATGGGTACAAAATGTATACTTCTAATATTAAAATAAGATACAATTTTTTTTTTTTGCTTTCTATAAAAGACCTATTTTAATTTATAATTAAATTAAATTGATTATGAAAAAATGAAAATTGTTTATCGAGTTGTGATGTTTGAACATGCTATAATAGTTAAAATTACAATTACTTAAGTCTGATCAGTGGTCTAGTTTTCTAAATGGATTGTACTATGTTAAAACAGTTTAATCGCTATCTTCAATTTTATGCCTGTGGATATTTTTTACGTATACTGCAATAACACAGTATATTATCTACACTTATGTATTATATAGTTTACACGTATACGACTTGTGACACTTATCAGTACTTATTTTATTTTTAATTGACCTCTAATGGCACTAATAAGCTTACTAAGTTATTTCGAGTTATAAATATTGTTTAAATGAAAATATATAATAGGAGACATTTATAGAATTATGAAAAGAATATTTGGTTAAAACGTTAAAAATTAGTGAAGTTAGAGTTTATTATTTATCAATTATAATATGAAGTAGGGACTTATTTATGTTAAAAAATAATAATATAATTTCCAAGCTGTTAATTCTAGTTGTAATTCACAGATATTTTTATTATTGTTTTAAGAACATAGATAAATAATTCGATGTAATTTTTCTTTGGAGAATAAATGTAACTTATAACCAATTATAAACTATAACCATCAGTTATGTTATAAGTATGGATTTTATTGTTGATATTCTATTATTTTAATTTAATTTTTATTATATTTTTATATAAGAAAGAATAGAATTTTCGAATAGAAAATCTATTTTGAGTACCCAACCCAGAACCATTTTTGTAGTATGTGATGCCCCAGGGCCTAATATATTATATTTCTTTAACACATAAATTATTATTATTAGCTATTAATAAACTTAATAACTTTACCAGTAAAAAGTCAACTCTTGTTTGAATCTGTTACTTAAAACTGTATTGTTTATAATAATTTTAAAATATCATATTATTAATTACAACTATTGTCATATTACAAATAGTAATTTATCTTAAATATACAGTTAATTTTTATGTTTAAACTTGATCACAATTTATTTAAACCCTAACCACCCATTCAGCGATGCAATCAGGGGAAGGTGGGTTTAAGTGGTGACCCCCGAAATATTTTGTTAACCTTACCTCATTCTCCCATCAAACACCTCTCGAAATTCAATTTTATTCAAATATAACCTTTTTCTCCCCGAAAATAAATTCTAGTTGTGCCATTGCATCCATATAACAAAAAACAAAACCATTAGTTTTTCATTTCATTGATAAAATTGCATTGTTTTTATATAAAGTTTATTTTAATATTTTACATTCGATATTTATTTTTAAAAAAATAAATTAAAAAAATGTAAAAT